>SMJT01000102.1:0-290110 GCA_004349715.1 Crucihimalaya himalaica | reverse complement strand
GGCTCAACTGCAATTATGTTGAAAACCTTATGACTCTGGAGCCTGAGGCTGAGATCACGGATGAGCTGAGGGATTTTTGGGTAAAGCTTGGAGTCGATGTGGTGGTTGGACTAAGCTATGAAGACTTGGTATCAGCGTGTAAACGCTGTGCTCAATGGGATCCGGAAGATCGCGTGAGGTTGGGCTATCTAGCCATCCTTGCCAGCTGCATTGATGCTCACCCTCACCATCAGAGCATCAATGTAAACCTTGCTAGGTTGGTGATGGATCTGGACAAGTTTGCTGCATACCCTTGGGGAAGAGTAGCTTTCAAGATTCTGATTTCGTCGGTGAAGGCTGCGGATATCTCCAGGACTTATCACATCAGCGGGTTTGTCCAAGCGTTGCAGTCTTGGGTTTACTTTGCCCTACCGGACTTTGCAAAAGAGGTCGGAGATCCTTTCCCCATTGAGCCCATTGACCCAAGGCCACCTCTCCTATCTTACAAAGGATCAAGAGGGAGGAAAAACCTCAGAAATGGCATCCTCAAGCAGGTATATTATGTGATGGATCTGGACAAAGCATTTGATCTCCCTCTATTATATTATCTGATCTGCCTCTATTCATTTTTATGTTTGTATACCACAATCTGCATCTATGTGGACAAAGCATTTGATGAGATGTTCCCACGGTGGGATGATGATGATGAGGATGAGAGAATTGTCAACCTTGTGAAAGCAATGTATGGACATTTTCAATTAACCCTTGGCAGTGGCAAAAAGGACACTGGCCATCTATTGGTGTGTTGCCCTCAAACTTCAAGGTGAAGGTTCCTTTGAAGGTGAAGGATGAGGTGAAGGATGAGCCTTATCATGGCATTAAGAGAGAGCTAGAAACTCCTGAAGAGGGTAGTTTGAAGAAAACTCGTCTATCCCTAGAATTTGAGCAGCGCATATGTGATGCGTTAAAGGATGTAGTTGACACTCGACTCAACACGTTTGAGGCAGAGTTGAAGGGGCAAGTGGTTGAGCTTGGAACGAAGATTGTCTTACTCACTGCCAAAGTAGACGATCTGAGTTCTGGTTTTGATAAGTTCACCAGCGGAGCTCTGAAGAATCTACCCGAGGAAGTGAAAGAGAATCCTCAGGAGAAGAAGGCTCAATCTGAAGCCAAATCAAATGCACCTGATGAAGGGGTTAGTCTTCATCCCCTTAACCCAAATAATATGAGGTGGAGAGGAAAAGTAAAAGAGTAGCTGCCAGGAGTAGCCAGTCACACAAATAATGTGAAATTTGTTGGCATGTTTAACTCTTATTTGGATTGTTGTTGGGAAAATGTTTTAACTTTTATTTAAGAAACTTGTAAAATTTATATTTGAAAGACTATTTTTATCCATTGGAAATTGCAATAAAACGATGTTTGCTTCAAACTATGCAGAGCAGTGTTAACCAGGACAGTGAAGAAAGTGTTGTGCTCGTAGAAAACTCCAAAGATGTAGATATGGAGTTTGATAAAGCAAAAAGGGCAAAACGGAACTTGAAGGAGAAAGCAACATTGCTCATGGCTAAGAAAATGGGTGATCGTCTAAAAATGAAAGAGAGGCAGGTTGTTCGACATGGCAATGGCTATAAACCTTTTGGTTCTATTGACAAGGACAAAAAATCCAAGCTGATTGCCTTCTTGGCGACTTGCCCGTAAGTCGCACTATTTAAGCACCCTTTTAAACATAGTTTACGTGACGTGATTTTGATTGTGTGTGTAACTTCATTTTAAAGGGAGTTGAAGAAGAAGAAACCCGTGGAAAACTCAACCACATTCTGGTACCGCACGCTGCGGTCTCCCACAATATGGCTTTGGGACCTGGTGAGACTTCGTGTAATAAGTCTGAGAGTGAAGTCTGAGGGTGAAGTCTCAGACTTCACTCTCAGACTTCATATGGATACTTTTTTTATTTTTTATCGTTACTTGTAAGGTTGTTTTAATTTACAATAACTAATTATTTGCTTACTGCAGCACATTGATGCTGTAATCAATCTAAGAAGACAACGGTTCACGAAACATCCATAATGGTTTAGGAGCGACATAATCTGCTTCCTTGATTCCATCTTCACCATGTTTTGGAAGTCTAAGTACCATGACTTTCTAGAAAGTGGTGATGAAAACGGTTTAGGCAGATTGCTACCTGCTGGGGCGTTTGATTTCTTCACAAGAGAGCAACCAGAGTTCTGCAGATCTAATAAGTTGTGGGGTGAAGATGTGGATGAAATCTACACCCCCCTTAACATCAAGGATATGCATTGATATTCATAAGAGACACATCGTTATTTGGGATAGCAATCTAACTGTCTACAAGGATGAGGAGATTGGCGCTGCATTACATCTTGTTTGCGATATAATGGCTTATCTTATGAACCTTCTTTCTCCTGCGGAGCAAATAGATAAGTGATATGCTCAAATCTAATACTCTAAAGTATCTAAGCAGACGCTGTAGTATACTAGGGGTCAATCCACAAGGACTCAAGATAACACTCAATAGATTTAGAAATATGAATTAAGCTAAGCAAAATAGATGAAACTAAGAACAGCAAAACAATTAAAACAGGTAGTAATTCAGTGGAGGAAAACGCTAGGCTTAGGGAAACTTGCAGGCAAATCAGAATTATCAAATCAAATCAATTGTCAGGAATAAATTAAGCTCCGCTTTCAAACTTGAAACACAGATGTAAAGTAAACCAACTGTCGTTGCGAAAACTATCTATGCCTAAACCTAGAATTCCAAATTTCTTTGCAAATTCTATGAATTTAAACAAGCATTAAAGTTCAAGTTCAATTGTTCACAAAATCCCTAAACCAAATTTCTTTGCGAATAGGGCTTTTGCTCACCAAACACTAGATCAGGCAATCAATCACACTTTCGTGCCAATCAAACAACTTAAAATCAGATTCTAGTTCGCGAGGCTAGAATCAGCATTAATCTCAAGTCTAGGTGAAAAGCTCTATAGACTATTCCCTAACAATTAATCCAGATCTAATAATTCATCAAATACCTTTAAGCAACCCTAATCCTAACAGGGAATCTACTCAGACATGGTGAATGCAATAAACATCATGAATAGAATAGATATCATATAAAATAATGAAATAGAGTAAGAATACAAAGAGGTTCAAGAATTCTTCTCCAAAAACTCAATTGCAGAAAACTCTATCTCCAGAAATCACAAGGTATCTTTCTGGAGGCTGCAAAACCTAATTAAATAGCTAATCAAAACGTTTTGGAGTTATCTCGAAAAATAAGGAAAACTTCTGGATAATCTTGGGGTTTGTTTCGCGTTCTGGTCACTGGCATCGACCGATGCTGTAAGTGGTATCGATCGATGCCAGGTTCTTTGGTCGTGGTTCTCCCAAACGAATGGTGTCGATCGATGCTGAGCTTGTTCCCGAACAGCTTCAACTCCAGATTGCTTCAAAAGCTTCCAAATCCTCCAATTAGCTCCATATGCGCCTATAGCTTGAAAAGAACCTGAAAGACTCTAAAACTAAAGAAAAGACTCAACAAAAAGGACTTATATCATGGTTAAAAGTGGGTAAAAACCATGATATATCAACTCCCCCAGACTTAGTCTTTGCTTGCCCTCAAGCAAACAGAAAACTAAACAGAGAAAGAGGTTTGAAAACATGGAGACTCACCTTTTTCTTGAGACATAGTAATGACCATTTTCCAAGCTCCCAGTTGTCACCTAAACAGTTTCAGATCGGACCACCATGTACTTCTCCTTAGACTGTTGCAGTTTCCCATTATCCACTCATTATCTCACAGCATCAATCATACTAAATCCTTCATTGTCGTTTCATCACTGATGTTGATATTCAAGAACCTTCTAGATTCTTCCCCATGCGATATCATGACTAAGGAACCACCCAAATTTTATACTTTGGTATTGATTTCCTCTCCCCCAGACTTATCTCTTTTTATGTTTCTGATTTTAAATTAAGCTTCGCATACACAAATCAAGGTTCGAGACGCGAGTATTGATGGTGATGGCCACCTAATCCCCGGTTCTCCCCTCTCAAAGTGTCAAAAATCTTAGGCGAATAATGGGGTCTCAGGAAATATTCCTACCCCTCGCTTCAGACTTTTGTGTGATGATTCCTTATCCAAGTAGAACAATTGGATCACAGGAAGTCTTCCTAGCTCTCTACTCGGCGGAAATCATCTCATCTTTTATGCATTTTATGTATCATTGTGTGTCAGGGGAGAGGTCTACCATATTTATCAAACGCACGGGTTCCTTTGCCAGATATGAATGATGAATCAAGTTTAGTGAATACCAACCTCAGGAATGAAGTGCAAAATTGGCTCAGGATTTAGAAGAAATTTGCTGGAGACATGGGTGTTTCCTGGTCAACTGGTTAGCCTTTGGATTTTTCATTAGTCGATCTTAGGGCTGGTTCTGTGACAATGGTTACTCAAAAACAAAGTCAGGACACTGAAATCAAGAAAAGGTTCATAATCTCCAACAAGTTTGACTCAATAAAACAAAAATTTGACTCAAAAATGGACTACCTCTAAGAAAAACAACCACAATGTCAGTAATCACATCCCCCAGACTTAAACAACATTGTCCCCAGTGTTATCCAACCTAGAGGAAGCAAAAGAAAGCAAAAGAAAGCACAGGAACAAAATGGCTGAAAAATGGTGCAAAGGTACCGTGGGAATGGTAGGTATCGATCGATACTAAAAACCGGTATCGATCGATACTGAGGGAGTATCGACCGATGCTAGTCAAGTATCGATCGATACTGAGGTTCTTTGTTGTGATTCTGAAACTCAAAACCGTGTCTACTGAAGCCAAAAGTTAAGTGAAGTAACTGTCAAAGCAGAGAGCACAGTTAGAAGCAACAAAATCAATAGATAGCTATAAGTTCCAATAAGTACTGACAATGAGATTAGACAAGTTCAGAAAGGAAAGCAAAACAAAAGAAAAGAAGAGAAAGGAAAATGTGAAACCCAGGAACAGAAACTAGTCTGAATCCTCATCATCATCGGACTCTGAAACAGCGTAGCGCGAGGAAGGACCAGGAGAGGAGTGATCGGCGTCAGTGGACGACATGCAGCGGCAGGGAGAAACAACGGACCAGATTCTCTGAAGACTCTCCACGACGTACCTCTGAAAGGTAGCTGTCTCCATCGGCAAATCCGGTGGTGGAGGAAATGAAGGTGCAGGAGTAGACGTCTGGCGGCGCTGTGAACGGCGAGGCTGACTCCCAGCAGAGTCAGCGGCTGGTGTCTCGTCTGCAGCTAAAGGAGTGGATGGAAGCTGGCGTGGTGCGCGGACACGAGCGGATGGCACAACTGAAAGTAGACGCGGATCTGGATCGAAGTGCAGCCGAGAAGGGTGATTGCCGATGGAGGTCAGATCGCGGGTTGGGAGCTGTACAAAGAGCTCTCCATCTGTCGTGGGTAGGCACCAGCGGCGAGTGGCCTTCATCCAACGCATATGCTGCATGTGCTGCTCATCCATGAGTGAGCGAGTGGTGACGATCGAGCATGCTGATGTGGAAATGCCAAAGTGCTTGAAGATAGGAGTGAGGAGGCTGCCGTCTGACTCAGTCTTCCGTGCTGTGGCGTAGTTGCGACCAGAGAAGGGCTTGGTCTTCAGAGAGACCAAATGGTGCGCAAAGATAGCGCCAATGTTGACCGCAAGGTTCAACTCGGGCCACTCAAACCTATCCTCAGGAATTATGTCACCTACCGCCTTGTACAATAACATCAGCTCTGAGATCCTCAACTTGTTCGGCTCCATCTTGCAGAGGAGAGTGGTGCTCAGAATGCGGGCAATGCAACGCAGAGTCTGGTGGCGGATATCAATCTGGGTAGAGGTCTTGGAGCTGTAGGCGCCATGACCAATGTGTCGCCAAAAGTTCTGCAGATCCTGAAATTGGGATGGGAGAGCTATCTGCTGAGGATAAGGGTTGAACCCGTAGATGGCGCTGAGGTCAGGGATAGGCAGCCTGTAGCGAACCCCTCTGATCAAGAAAGTCAACGTGCCCTCTGAAGCAGTGCGGTGGACCTCGTCTGCGTAATACACTCGAGCTGTGGCGAGGAACTGACGCACGAGGTCTGGGTAAAGATCATACTGCCGTGAGTAAAGAGTGCCCAATCCAATCTTCTCGAGCATGGCAGAAAGATCAACGTCGATGCCTAGACGACGCATGGTGTGAGGATCGATGAAGCGCGTAGGCCGGATGACAACGCGTAGCCACTCGTTGTAGAACAGAGTGTCGTAGTCATCCCACTCCTCAGCTATGGGCCTGTAAACGCAAGCCTCACTCTCAGTCTCATCCTTAGGCAGACCTGCCCAATCGCGTCGCGGAATGATCCTCTTCCCCTCCAACTTAGGCCAAGGAGGCCGAGCAACAGGTACAGGGGTAGAAGGAGATGGAGAACGTCGCGGTGCAGGCCTCAGATTACTGATGTGAGTGTCAATGAAGCTTTGACGACCAGTGTCCTCTGTGAAACCCCCCTTCAAGACCCTGTAGCGATCGCCGGTTAGAATGGCGGTGATGACTCCGGCGTGCCAATGGGAGTCATAAAATGCCTCCACCTCATCTTGGAGATCAAAGGTGCGGCGTGGAGGGTTGGAACCGGAAGCGTTATCTTGTCGTGCCTTCTTGCGGGGAGCCATCTGAGAAGAAACCAAAAAGAAAACAGAAGTCAGAATGGCTCGTGCGTCAAGTAAGTGCAGGCATCGATCGATACCAATGGGGTATCGATCGATACTAGAAGTGTAGGCACACAGGTTCCAGACAGAGTGCATCACAAATTCAATTCTATCACAGGGCGGGTATCGATCGATGCTCGATACAGAATTGCAAAGTTCATCAAAAATGGCACCCAGTTTCCAATCTATCACCCTAAAATCGAATCCCTAAGGCTACTCCATCCCTATCATATCCATTCTCATCCTAATATGGCAATTTCATTCACCTATAGCTAAAGATGACAGGAAACAGAACCAAAGCTTCACAGCAAAGGAAACCCCAAATCGAATCTGCCAACCCATCTAAAAGGGTGAAATCGAGTACATTACCTTGCAGATCGAAGGAGTGAATGATATAATGATAGTGTGGGTATAAATACAAATAAAAAGAGCCCAAGATCGAGAAGATTGATGAAGAAATCGAAAAGTTCGTGAGATGGGGAGATAAGAAGAAATCACGGCGGCGTCGATCGATATTGTGAGGAAATGTACGAGTAAACCCGAGGGTTTTATAGAATAGCGTACCTGGGGGTTGAGTATCGATCGATGCTCAGCGTAACAGCATAATTCCCTTATGCAATGGTATCGATCGATACCTGCATGGTATCGATCGATGCTCGTCGTCTGGACCTGGTTCCTCGTGAAAACATGACACAAAAACAAAACAATTAATCAAAAGAAAAACCTATGTACAGACTCACCGGTGGGTTACCTCCCACTAAGCGCTTGTTTAATGTCATTAGCTTGACATGGAGAGCAGTCAGGCAGTTGGTGGCTCAGCCAGAGGGACAATGTGGCCATCTGGAATGGTGGCTTTCGCCCAATAGTGTTTCACCCTCTGTCCATTGACAGTGAACTCCTTACCTTCAGCACTCAGCAACACTACAACACCATGAGGGCAGACCTCCTTGATCGTGAAGGGACCTGACCAACGAGAACGTAATTTTCCAGGAAACAATTGCAAACGAGAGTTGTACAGAAGTACCTGGTCATTTGGTTCAAAGTGTCTGGAAAGGATCTTCTTGTCATGATAAGCTTTGGTCCTCTCCTTGTATAGCCTGGAATTCTCATAGGCGGAGTGTCTGATCTCATCCAACTCATTCAACTGAACCAGTCGCCTTTGTGCAACAGACTTGATGTCGAAATTCAACAGTTTTGTAGCCCAGGCTGCTTTGTGTTCTATCTCAACAGGTAGATGGCATGCTTTTCCATACAGCAAATGGAAAGGTGTTGTACCGAGTGGCGTCTTGAACGCTGTTCTGTAGGCCCAAAGAGCGTCGTCGAGTTTCAGAGCCCAATCCTTCCGTGTAGCACCAACTGTCTTCTCCAGGATCTCCTTGATCTGTCTGTTGGATACCTCTACTTGTCCACTGGTCTGAGGATGATATGGCGTGGCCACGCGGTGGTGTACACCATACTTCCTCAGCAGCTTCTAGAAGATCTTGTTGATGAAGTGAGTACCCCCATCACTGATGACAACTCTGGGTACTCAAAATCGTGGGAAGATAATAGTCTTGAACAGCTTCAAGACCACGACAGAATCGTTGGTAGGACTAGCAATTGCTTCTACCCACTTAGAGACATAGTCGACGGCGACTAAGATGTAGCGGTTCTGTCGTGATGGAGGAAATGGTCCCATGAAGTCAATACCCCAGCAATCAAAGACCTCAACCTCCAGGATAAAGTTCTGTGGCATCTCATGACGCTTGCTGATCATCCCTCGTCTCTGACACACATCACAATGAGAAATGAAAGTGTGAGCATCCTTAAACATCGTAGGCCACCAGAAACCGGCTTGCAGAACCTTAGAGACCGTCTTGAATGTAGCAAAGTGCCCAGCATACTCAGATCCATGGCAATGAAATAGGATTTCCGGCACCTCAGACTCAGCTATACACCTTCTGTATATCCCATCAGAACAGTGCTATGTGGCTCATCCCAGAAATAGTGTCTGACATCTCTCATGAACTTTTTCTTCACATACTTCTTTAAGTGCTTTAGTTCTCGATCAGCAGCAAGGTAGTTGGCGATGTCGGCGTACCAAGGTTCAGCAGGAGAAGTGATGGCGGAGGATTCCTCAAATTCAAATTGATCTGCAGACAAATCGGTAGTGGGAAGTCTCCGGCATCGATCGATACAATGGGAGTATCGATCGATGCTTGCATCGTGAACTGAAAGCAGCAACTCTTGAGGGTATCGATCGATACTCCAGGGGTGTCGATCGATGCTCGTCTTCTTCAGCGACAGATTCGAAGCAGAACCAGTCTCAATGAAATATATCCTCTCCTCGGGCAAAGAATCATCAATAGGAACTTCTTCACTGACTTTCATACGCGAGAGATGATCTGCAACTCCATTTTCTACTCCTTTCTTGTCCTCAATCTCTATGTCAAAACCTTGGAGCAGTAAAACCCATCGACATAATCGAGGCTTCATATCCTTATTCTGCAGCAGATATTAAGAGCAGCATGGTCAGTGTGCACAATCACCTTACTTCCTATCAGATAGGAACGAAATTTCTCAAAGGAGAAGACAACAGCAAGCAATTCCTTCTCAGTGGTGCTGTAGTTCCTTTGGGCGTCATCCAGTGTTCTGCTAGCATAATAGATCACATGCAGCTTCTTTTCTTTCCTCTGTCCCAAAACAGATCCAACTGCATAGTCACTCACATCACACATGACCTCAAAAGGAAGGCTCCAATCTGGTGGTTGCACAATAGGAGCAGAAACCAATGCTTTCTTGATCATCTCAAACGCAGCAAGACACTCTGATGTAAAATCAAATGTGACATCTTTGCACAGCAAAGCAGTAAGCGGGTGGGCTAGCTTGGAGAAATCCTGAAAGAACCTGCGATAGAACCCGGCATGACCAAGGAAACTCCGAATATCCTTCACTGATGTAGGCGGCAAGAGGCTTGGAAAGAGGCTTCACTCCGAATATCTTCGCCTTATCAACCTCAATCCCAGCTTTAGAGACCTTATGTCCCAGAACAATGCCGTCTTGAACCATAAAGTGGCACTTCTCCCAGTTTAGAACTAGATGTTTCTCCTCACAACGCTGAAGTACCTTGCACAAATTATCCAGACATCCCTTAAACGAAGACCCATACACAGAAAAGTCATCCATAAATACCTCCATGAACTCCTCGATCATATTTGAGAAGATGGACATCATGCATCTCTGAAATGTAGCTGGAGCATTACACAACCCAAATGGCATCCTCCTATAGGCAAATGTGCTGTAGGGACAAGTGAAAGTCGTCTTCTCCTGATCATCTGGATGTATCAGGATCTGGAAGAAGCCTGAATAGCCATCCAGGAAGCAATAGTAAGGATGACTAGCCAGTCTTTCCAGCATCTGATCAATGAAGGGCAATGGGAAGTGATCTTTCCTTGTCGCAGCATTCAGCTTTCTGTAATCGATGCACATGCGATGCCCGGTGATTGTTCTCGTCGGAACCAGCTCATCTTTCTCATTCTTAACAACTGTGAATCCTCCCTTCTTAGGAACAACATGAACCGGNTCTAGTTCGCAAGGCTAGAATAAGCATTAATCTCAAGTCTAGGTGAAAAGCTCTATAGATTATTCCCTAACAATTAATTCAGATCTAATAATTCATCAAATACCTTTAAGCAACCCTAATCCTAACAGGGAATCTACTCAGACATGGTGAATCCAATAAACATCATGAATAGAATAGATGTCATATAATAAAATGAAATAGAGTAAGAAATACAAAGAGGTTCAAGATTTCTTCTCCAAAACTCAATTGCAGAAAAACTCTATCTCCTCAAAAACCAGTCTGTCCTCTAAGAGGCTTAAAAACCTAATTATACAGATAATCAAAACGTTTTTGGAGTTATCTCGAAAAATAAGGAAAGCTTCTGGTTTATCTTCGGGTTTGTTTAGCGTTCTGGTCACTGGCATCGATCGATACTGTAAATGGTATCGATCGATGCTAGGTTCTTTGGTCGTGTCTCTCCAAAAGGGGTGGTGTCGATCGATGCTTCTCAGGTGTCGATAGATGCTTGGCTTGTTCCCGAACTGCTTCAACTCCAGATTGCTTCAAAAGCTTTCAATATTCCAAATTGGCTCCATATGCGCCTATAGCTTGAAAAGAACCTGAAAGACTCTAAAACTAAAGAAAAGACTCAACAAAAAGGACTTATATCATGGTTAAAAGTGGGTAAAAACCATGATATATCAATAAGTACCCTTATGTTCACTACACATATGAGCGGGTTCCACATATGAGTGTTCCTAAAAACCATCAGAGCGGTGACTGTGGAGTGTATTGCTTGAAGTACATCGAGTGTCATGCGCTTGGCATACCATTTGATCCAATCCTCTGGTCTGATAAGAACATCAAGGTCATAAGGGAGAAGCTGGCTACAAAAATATACGATGAGCTCGACATAACGGGAACTAAGAAGCGCGGTTACGCGGGTTGGATTTATACGACTGAGCTCCTCTTTTAACTGTATATTTTGCAATCTTGTATAGAATTTAACCGTATATTTTGCATAATTTAACCGGATATTTTGTATAGATGTTGTTAAATGAAATACAACCACAAAAATGAATATAACCTTGTATAAATCTGCTTAAATGAAATATAACCACAAAAATCTTTTCTAGGAGACTTCATTTGCAGACTTCTACTGGAGACTTCATATTCGTACAAAACCATAGTTAGGGACTTCTGTAGGAGACTTCAATCGCAGACGTCTACTAGAGACTTCATCTTCGTACAAAACCCTAATTTGAGACTTCTGTAGGAGACATCAATCGCAGACTTCTACTAGAGACTTCATCTTTGTACAAAACCCTAATTAAAGACTTATGTAGGAGACTTCAATCGTAGACTTATCGTTTTGACTTCTCAATTACGATAAAAAGCACTCAAAACGAAGCGGACCTTCGTGAAACGTCACTTCTTATCATTATTACTCTTCTTCAAAACACGCAACCGACTACTTTACTGAGTAGATCTAAAAATTACAGTTTCATCTATTGCTATCTAAGAAAATCCCAAATTAGAAAAAAAAAATGTCGTACACACCAACAGTCATCAAAAGAGGTTTGCAGAAACTCTTGAACAATCCGAATGCTCACTTCACGGCAAGTAATCTCTATACAGCTTCACCAAAATTAAATTTCATGCAATCTTCTAATTTCTTACCATAGAGATAAGACAGCAGCTGCTCATATCCATCTTCAGATGTTCTCCTCGCCAATTGTTGTGCAAATATTAAAGCTCTATAGGAAGTGGTATAATTCATCTGCATACCATATTTATTCTTCATTGCAGATCTAATCATCTTCGGCGTTTCTCCATCGATTGTTCCCCATTCATCATAAAATAGTTTAGCAATATATCTCAGAGCATGACGTTTGCGTAGAGAAATTCGGTCTGCCACATTGCAAGTATGATTTTTTTTGTACAATGTAACCCAAAACCTTTTTGGTTTGTTTTTCACAGCCGCTCTAATCCTCCAGTTGCATCATTTCACACCGCAAATGGCTACAAACAACTTTTGTGTAGACTTATGCACTTTAAACGTGAATTTCAACATTATAGCCGTCAACCACAGCTCGGATACAAGCGCATCCTTTGTAGGAAAACTCCCAGTCGTATAGATAGCGTATGACCATGTCATGTTGGATCTTGGGCCTTCACCAACAAAGCCACCTTCCGCAACAAGACACGTATTATCATCATCATCATTTTCACTACCATCCTCATCCTTAACTTTTCCATACATAGTATAATCCTCAAGGTATTTGTCTTTAATCTCACCAACATGAGATTCTTCCGCATCATCATCATCACCATCGTCGTTGACGTTAACCTCACCACCATCAGATATATCCATATCTTCATCTTCAAACTCTTCTACATCGTCCTCAATGTCTTCGTCAACACTTTCACCAGCAAACTCATTGGCACTAGACTTTTTGGGTATGAAAACAAAAAAAAAAAGAAACCGCAATTACAGTTCAAACCTCCGCGCGGCGTAGATTTCTTGAACGAAGTCTCATAGTAGACTTCGTTCATGACATCCATGAAGTCTGAACCGTAATTAAACCATAGATTTAAATTAGGAAAATAATAAAAAATGTTTTCAATGCAATTTCTTCTAAAGAAAATAAGATTATCTAAAATATGATTTTTATAAATTAAAATTTCTGAAACTTTCATAAATATTTAGTATGTAAGGTTGATTATGTTCTAAAATACCATAAATAGTCGCAGACTTCGACCATGAAGTCTGGAACCGTAATTAAATGTGAAATTTTATTAATAAAAAAAATATTTTGATCAAATTTTTTGAAAGATATATTATTTTAAATCAAAACAAATAGGTTTAAAAATAAAATTTCATAAAACTAAGGCATTTGATGTAAACCATGTGAGGCATATAGGTTAGAGGTTGCCAATGGGTAAGAATCCATACATATATCTTTAGGGTTAGACTTAGTTTGATATGTTTTTTGATATAAAATGGCGATCCTTCATAAAGTTGTTAGATTTTGAATATATTTTACTATTTTGATGTCAAATGTTAGTATTTGTTAACAAAAAGTGAAAAAAACATTCGAATTTTAGAGTTTAGGGCTTACAGACTTCTCGAGTCTCGGGTGAAGTCTCACGGTAGATTTCGTGGTGAAGTCTGTAAGATTTTGTTATCGTAGACTTCTTCCTAGAAGTCTAAAATTCAAATAAATCCAAAATTTTGAAAATTTTCGCGTAAAATTTGGAAAAATTGGACAAATTCAAAAAATAATAGACTTCGCTAGGGAAGTATGCGACTGTTAATGGTTTTCTAGAACATAATCAACATTACATTCTTTAATTTTATGAAAGTTTCTGAAATTTTAATTTATAAAGTTCATATTTGGATAATCTTATTTTCTTTAGAAGAAATTGCATTAAATTTATTTTTTATTATTTTTTTAATTTAAATCTAAGATTTAATTACGGTTCAGACTTTGACCATTAAGCCAGGAACCGTAATTAAATAGGTTTAAAAATAAAATTTCATAAAACTAAGCCATTTGATGTGAACCATGTGAGGCATATAGGTTAGAGGTTGCCAATGGGTAAAGAATCCATGCATATATCTTTGGGTCGGTGATCTATTTCTCCTCAATAACTATCATATCCCAACCGTTCTCCACAAACTTTAAGGCTAGTGCCAAATTCCCCCGAAAGCAAAGTTCCAGACTTGTTTCCCACAAAATTGAAAGTTTTGAACACCATTCCACCCGTATCAAAAGTTCCAGACTTTACACCCCTTAAACCCTAATTAGATTCGGTTTACTTAATCTGCAAATCATCTTTAACCAGTTAATTGGCTTGTAAACCAAATTTATACCGATTATATTGATTTTACCACGACCCAGACCCGATTAGAAGGTAAAAACCCAAAAATTGACCCAACCTGATATTTTTTCTTATTCACCCGGTTCGTCTTATTTCTTGCTCCGTCGCTGTAAACCAAATACTCTGGTGTTCTCACCGTCGTCGTTTCTTTTCTGTAACAAGCTTCGATTCTCTCTTCATTACAAAAATCATCTCTTTCTCTAACTCTTTCTCATCTCAAACCTCAAACCTCTTCTCCTTCATCTCCTACCACAACCACCGCCGTTTCTTCTCCCAAATCGTCGTTTCGTCTCTGATTTTAGAAACCTTCGACTAGATTCGCTCCTGCTCCTTTATCGATTGGATCAAACTCTGTTTCTACTTCATCTTCACCTCTGGGAGGGGTTTTAAAGAGGAAAAGGTTGACGAGGCTGTGGCTGCGACGACAATGATAGAGGAGAGTAGAGAGGTTGAGAGATAAGGTGATGGCTGTTCTGTTTATTCTAAGAGAGGAAGAAGAGAAGTTATGGAGGTCGAGAAGTCGACGAAAGATTTGATTTAGTGACAAATTAGAGGAGCCAGATCAACCGTCGAACCTCATCAATCAATTTCTCAACAAGCAAAAAGCTTCCGGCGATGAAAGCAACATGATTTCTCCAGCACGGGTAACAACTGTTTCCGGTTCTGCTTCACCGGTAACGGCGACGACGAGTAATTATAATTATAACAGAATCGAACCAAATTTGTCTCCTTTAAAGTTCATTACAATTGCACAAAAGGTTTCAAATTTCCTAAGATCATCACATGATGGAGTTTATCGTGCCATTGACATGTTCTTAAAGGTAATTTATGCTCTCAAATTTGTTCCATTGATTTTCTAAAGTTGTAGTTTTTAATTTGTAGATTATGATCAAATCATCAAATGCATCGTGTTTTCTATCAGTTAAAAATTCAAGTTTTGATCTTTGATTTTACAGCAACATCCATGAATAACAAAAGAGCGAGGAAAAGAAGAGTGATTGAGTTTGGTCTATCATGAAGAGATAAGCAGGTGAAGAAGAAAGCTGGTATTTTTTTTGTGTGAATTGGGTCAGGTTTTAGGGTCGGGTCAGATTAAATTCCAGTTTAGTATTGGGTTTAGGTGGTTTCGTGTCAGTACAGTTTGCAAACCGTCGAAATCAACATTCGAGTGGAATGGAGTTTAAAACTTTCAATTCGAAGGGAAACAAGTCTGCAACTTTGCTTTCGGGGTGATTTGGCACTAGCCTCAAAGTTTGTGGAGAACGGTTGTGATATGATAGTTATCAAGGGGAAATAAATCGTCGACCCTATATCTTTAGGGTTAGACTTAGTTTGATATGTTTTTGATATAAAATGGCGATCCTTCGTATAGTTGTTAGATTTTAAATATATTATACTATTTTGATGTCAAATGTTAGTATTTGTTAACAAAAAGTGAAAAACATATTCAAATTATAGAGTTTAGGGCTTATAGACTTCTCGAGTCTCGGGTGAAGTCTCACGGCAGACTTCCCGTGTGAAGTCTGTAAGATTTTGTTATCGTAGATTTCTTTATAGATGTCTAAAATTCAAATAAATCCAAAACAAAGTTTAAAATAATTGACACTTATGTTCTTAAATAGAGATTTAGATAGATAAATTCCCTATCGAGAGACAATTGCCCTGTATCTCGCATCTATCATATCAAACATCAAGAAGTCGTCTCTCAAATCTTCAACCTCTTCCATCGCTGGGTTGAAAAAAATGTACGATAAACCTTCTTCAGTTTCCAGCCAAGTGTCATCATCACCACCTGTGGGAATTAGATTAGTATTGTCGAGATCAATTACAATATATTAAACTGTAGTGAATAACACACTTACGCGCAAACGGATTGATCATCCATATATTAAACGCGCACGTGTTATTATTGTTTGGTTTAAACTTACATGGCATCTTTGATGTGAAACACATTCTTTGTATGTGCACGGCCATGTGGACTCTCTTGAAGGGGGCATGTGTTGCAGAGCATGCCCATAGTATCTATATCATAAGTATTCTCATTTAGTTAAATAAAGTTACATGCATATAAATTATAGTTTAAAAAATTTGTATGCATACCTATAGCAACGTTTGTTTTGGTTATGAAATCACGGATTTGGGTCAAACTTAAAAAAAAATCCAAGTAGTGCTTGCCGTCAAAAGGATCAATTTTTATTATTCCAGTATTGTAGACAGAATTGTAAGTACGAAGCGAGAGTTTGTTGCACGGAATGCTGCAAATCCTGGCCGTACTGCTACTTTCTGTATTTCAATCTAGTGCCCTTCATACTTCTCAAATCCAGAGAACATTGGCACATGTACTGGAGTAATCACAAACTCCATCTTAATTCCTTGCATATGAAAAAGCATCACCAAAGTATAGTATTGTCATATCCATGTGATTGCATGTCTGCATGTAAAAACATAAAACCTAAGTGAATATCTCTTACCCCTTCATCTATTAATACATAGGACCAGTAGGGACCTTCATTGAGAACGGAGTAGGAGTAGGCGCGGAAAATCTTGACTTTAAAACACCAATCTGTTTTGCTTCCATTGGCTCTTTCATTTGCTTCAGCTAGAAGGTTGTAAGCATCCATCGAGTTCTTTTTATTGTTGTGAGTTTTGTGTTGCTGCGATAAAAGCAGTGAAGAAACGACTTTGTCTATGGAGGTGGAATGATTAATAGATGGGAAACTGAAAAGACAGACGTATCTTAAGGACGTGACTTTTTTTAAAAAATGCAGCGTTTCTGGTTCTTTAACGTTTTGTTTTAAGGGTTACAAACTTCTTCAGTGATGTCTGTATACGAAGTTTGTAAGCGAAGTCTCCACATGAAGTCTGAAAACGACAGAGTATAGATTTCATGCGCAGACTTCACATGCAGACTTCTCCGAGAGACTTCTTTGGCGAACTCTGCTAATAGACTTCATCTGTAAGTAACCGATTTATCAAAAAAATTTGAAATATTTCGGAAACTGAAAACACTTTTAAGTTAAAAATTTTGGCGGGAAAAAAAACTAAAAAAATTTTACATTTACTAAACAAGTTAAAATTGAAATTGCAATAGTTAATCTAGGTTAAAAAATTATAAAATCTCCATCGCTCTTTTCTCCTCCGAATAACCAAACGTCGCCTGAAATCTCTAAACGCTGACACTCTACCTCATCTCCTACAATCGTCGCCGTCGTAAGTTATCGATATTCTTCCTTCCTGCGGGAAAACTCCATACTATATCTTTCATGGTTTGCTCGCAGTCGCCGTCGACAAAACACCGACTCCTCACTCTTTCTCGCCAGAAAATCACCATACGACGACACCCTCTCTGCGACGACACTCTCTCTACTCTTTCTCTGAACTGTTTCTTCTTTTTTTTTCTGTATCTAATCACATCTTTTATTTGATTCGCAGATCTAGGAATCGCAACTGTCTATTCACATCTTCAATCTTTTTTCATCTACAAATTCTATTTCAGTTTAGTCTCTTTGTCTGTCCCTTTTGTGATCTCGGATTTATAGTTACTAGAGTGTTGGAGACGTCATAAGGGAAGTCTGCTACATAGACTTCATAAGGGAAATCTATATGAAGACTTCACCGGCAAAGTCTCGTACACTTCACAGTTATCTAACTTCCCCTTTTTTTCTTCTGTGACATAGGTTTGTCATATGGCTCTTTCGCGCGAAATAACTGAATATGAACTGAAGACTGATTTTCACCATATGCCAGAGTTTCTACCCAGGCATTTCACCAAAGACGCTGAGCCGCATCTTGAAAAAATTATAGGATACTACAGTAGAACACCTAAGCTTCTTGAAGCTGTCAAGGGTCCAGTCACTCTAGCTGAATGGGAAATGATTTGGACTTCCCCTCTTGGTGTCTTCGTAATGTACCACGAGCAACAGATCATATGGGCATCAAGGTTGGTCCACTATATGCTCAGTTTCCAACTTGTATGCTTCAAGAAGCATGAGATTTGGAGTCTAGTTGGTGAAGTCCCAGTCAGATTCTCTATAAACGAGTTTCAACACATCACCGGGCTCAACTACGAATATGTGGAAAATCTTATGACTCTGGAGCCTGAGGCTGAGATCACGGATGAGATGAGAGAGTTTTGGGTAAAGCTTGGAGTCGATGTGGCGGGTGGACCAAGCTATGAAGACTTGGTATCAGCGTGTAGACGCTATTCTCAGTGGGATAAGGAAGATCGCGTGAGGTTGGGCTATCTAGCCATCCTTGCTAGCTGCATTAATGCACACCTCACCATCAGGGCATCAATGTAAACCTTGCTAGGCTGGTGATGGATCAGGAAAAGTTTGCTGCATACCCTTGGGGAAGAGTAGCTTTCAAGATTTTGATTTCTTCGGTGAAGGCTGCAGATATAACCTGGACTTATTACATCAGCGGGTTTATCCAAGCGTTGCAGTCTTGGGTTTACTTTGCCCTACCAGACTTTGCAATAGAGGTAGGAGATCCTCTCCCTGGTAACCCAACACTACCTCTTCTAGCTTACAAAGGATCAAGAGGGAGGAAAAACCTCATAAATGGCATCCTCAAGCATGTATATTATCAAAGCTCTAATATGTGGTGTCATTAGAGACATCTTTCTAGAAATCTTTTTTTAGACTTCACACATGAAGTCTGTTATTATATTATCTGATCTCTTTCTATTCATTTTTATGTTGGTAGACCAGAATCTGCTGCTTTGTCGAGAAAGCATTTGAGGAGATATTCCCACAGTGAGATGATAATGAGGAGGATCAGAGAATTGTCAACATTGTGAAAGCAATGTTTGGACGATTGTCAATGAATCCTTGGCAGTGGCAAAAAGGATACTGGCCATCTTTGGGTGTGTTGCCCTCAAACTTCAAGGAAAACAAGGTGAAGGTGAAGGTGAAGGATGAGGTGAAGGATGAGCCGTCTAAGGGCACATATCATGGCATAAAGAGAGAGCTAGAAGCTCTTGAAGTGGGTAGTTTGAAGAAAGCTCGTATATCCTCTGCTGCAGAATTTGAGAAGCGCATATGTGATGCGTTGAAGGATGCAATTGACGCTCGACTCAACACGTTTGAGGAAGAGTTGAAGGGGCAGTTGGTTGAACCTGGAACAAAGATTGTCTTACTCACTGACAAAGTAGACGATCTGAGTTGTGCTTTTGATAAGTTCACTAGCGGAGCTATGAAGAAAGAACCCAAGGAAGTGAAAGAGAATCCTTAGGAAAAGCAGGCTCAATCTGATGCCAAATCAAAAGCACCTGACGATGGGGTTAGTCTTCCTCCCCTTAACCCAAAGATTTCCAAAAAGAATATAAACCAGCTTAGGAAGAAGGAGGATATTGAGGAGACTAAGAAGGAGACGAAAAGTAAAAGACACTACAGGAAAAGAGGGTATTAATCGCACTTTAGGATAGCGTTTTACGGGTTTTGCTATGGTTTACTTTTGGCAAATTATTTCATAGCGTTTCCTAAAAACAAATGCTGTGTTATGTTGAGCGGCAAAATAATTTGGCACGCGCTTAATTTTTAGGTTCATCCAATTATCTGTAATAGCAATAATTTATTTCTAACGCTATAGTATGCTTTACCGCGAAAATTATTTTAGCACCCGCCTAAGTAAAAAAAAAAAACAAAACCCCAATTCTCTTTTTTGCCGGGTTATCAATTAATCAGAGAAACCTATCTCGATCTCCTTCTCACCGACTCTCACTATTCCACCATCTCTATCTCGATCTCTCATTCTCAGCCTCCTTCCCGTCGATCTTACTATCTCTCCTAGCTCTCTCTCTCTCTCAGTTGTCAATCTCTGTCTCGATCTCTGTCTTGTTAGTCGATTGATCTCAGTCTCCTTTCCACACTATCAATCGACTTCTTCATCGGTGTAAATCAAATTGGTGTGGTCGAACTAGACATTAAGGTGAATATGTGTTTGGGTTTTCGTTATATCCACAAAATTTAGCTTTAATTTTGCATCTTGGGTATTAATCGGTCAGTTTTTTTTTCTTTTTTGCAGGAAGAACTCGTGAAACTTGTTGCTGTTAAAGGTATTGGATTTTCAATTAGGGATTTCGATTCTAATTCTAATTTATGTTTTGCATGGTTAATTGATTTTAATTAATTGATCTCTATTTGATTGTTCTTGCAGTTGAGCTTGGTTAATTTACTCACTAATAGGTATGTGAGATTTTGATTAATTGCAAAATGTTTTGGTAGTTACGGACAAACACTTATAGTATTTTGTCGGATTTGTTTTGCAGATAGTCTTCAAATCTTCAAGTTTATTATTGTCCTTGCTGACTGTTTTAACATTGTAAGCTTTTGTTTTCTAACTCTTTGGATCTCCTAACTTTCTTTCAAGTACTGCGTTGATGTGAGTGAATATAATGTCATAGTTTTTTGAGTACTGTCTGATTCCTTTCATCTTATTATCACAAATTGTGTAATTGGTGGTGGAGCTGTTGTCGTATTTGTGATATGGACAAGGCATGGGTTTGGCTACCAAGGTATCAATCTGGTTGATATATATATGAACTTTGTAATTTCATTCATTGATTGATTACAATTGTCAATCTGAATTACATTAAGATATTAACTTTGTATGGTCTGATTTAAACATATAGGGCTAGCCTTGAGTATGAGGAAGGAGCTATACATTTTGTGGCTGAATCAACAAGGAGGTTGGGTAATCCGACTGAAATTTTCTGTCCCTGCATCATTTGCCGCAATGTTTGCCATCAACACATAGATACAGTAGTGGATCTTCTAGTGATTAATGGTATGGATAAGAAGTACATGAGGAATCCGTGTTGGAGTATTCATGGTGAAAGAAGGGCTGATAGTGTTCCAACAACTGAATCTGAGGCATTTGATTTGCTAAAGACGACTTATTTTACGGGTGAAGGCAGTCCACAGCCGTCGAATGGAGTCGGAGGAGAACATGAGGATGATGTAACTCCAGAAGACTCTGAGTTTAGGAAGAAGTTGAGAGATGCTGAAACTCCATTATACTCGACCTGTCCCAAGTACACAAAGGTTTCTGCAATTATGGCCCTTTACCGAATTAAAGTGAAGAGTGGAATGTCAGAGAACTACTTTGATCAGCTGCTTACAATAGTTCATGATATGCTACCTGAAGACAATGTGCTGCCAAAGTCTACTGATGCGATGAAGAAGTTTTTGAAGGTTTTTGGGTTTGGATATGATATCATTCATGCATGCAAGAATGATTGTATCCTCTATCGGAAACAATTTGATAAGATGGAAAGTTGTCCAAGATGCAGTGCTTCAAGATGGGAAATGGATAAACACAGTGGTGAAGAAAAGAAGGGGATTCCAGCCAAGGTCCTTAGGTATTTTCCGATTAAGGACAGATTCAGGAGGATGTTTAGATCAAAACGGCTGGCTGAGGAATTGCGTTGGCATTCCACAAATAAGAGTGAAGATGGTACAATGCGACACCCTGTTGATTCTTTATCTTGGGCTCAGGTGAATGATAAATGGCCAGACTTTGCTGCTGAAACAAGAAACCTTCGACTCGGTCTTTCTACTGATGGGATGAATCCTTTCTCCATTCAGAACACCAAGTATAGTACGTGGCCAGTGTTGTTAGTGAATTACAACATGGCACCTACTATGTGTATGAAGGCTGAGAATATCATGTTGACTTTGTTAATCCCTGGTCCAACAGCTCCGAGTAATAACATTGATGTTTATCTAGCACCATTGATAGATGATTTTATGGATTTGTGGAACGAGGGTATTGAGGTCTACGATTCATTTCTGAAAGAGAACTTCACACTTAGAGCTTTGTTGTTGTGGAGTATCAGTGACTATCCAGCCTTAGGGACATTGTCTGGGTGTAAAGTGAAGGGGAAGCAAGCGTGTAATGTATGTGGAAAGGACACGCCCTGTAGGTGGTTAAAGTTTAGTCGAAAGTATGTGTATATGGGCAATAGGAAGCGACTAAGACCTGGACATCCTTACAGACGCAGAAAAGGATGGTTTGACAACACTGTCGAGGAAGGGACTGCAAATAGGATTCAAACTGGTTCTGAAATATTTGAGGTACTGAAGGACTTTAGGAATGATTTTGGAAAACCATTAGATAAGGTAAGTAAGAAAAAGAGAACAGATTTGTTAGAAGATAAAGTGATTCCAGAAGAAGAGTATGAAGAAACAACAGATCAGTGGCGGTGGAAGAAACGGTCAATATTCTTTGATTTACCTTACTGGAAGGTAATAGATTCTCATCATTAATTTTAGTAAACTGAATTAACATCTTTCATATATTGTTTGGTCTGATCTTTAGTTGCTTTAACATGTGTTAGGATTTACCGGTGCGTCACAACATTGATGTGATGCATGTGGAAAAGAACTTATCAGATGCTATATTGTCTACATTGATGCAAAGTTGTAAGTCCAAAGATGGCTTGAAAGCAAGAAAAGACTTGGAAGATATTGGAATTCGAAGACACTTACACGCAGAGGCAAGAGGGAAGAGAACATATTTGCCTCCAGCGGCTTACTGGCTGTCCAAGGAAGAGAAAAAGAGATTTTGTCAGAGGTTGGCTAAGTTCAGAGGTCCTGATGGCTATTGCGGGAATATTGCCAACTGTGTATCAGTCAATCCTCCTATGATTGGTAATTTGAAGTCGCATGATCATCATGTTCTAGTTCAGAATTTATTACCTGTTGCGTTAAGAGACTTGCTGCCAAGAGGACCTAGAATTGCGGTGTCTCGATTATGCAACTACTTCAACAGATTGTGCCAGCGTGTCATTGACCCAGAAAAGCTGATATCCTTGGAGTCTGAGATTGTGGAGACGATGTGCCAACTTGAGAGGTTCTTTCCTCCATCACTTTTTGATTTCATGTTTCACCTCCCTATACATTTAGCAAGGGAGGCACGTTTGGGAGGGCCAGTTCACTTTCGCTGGATGTATCTGTTCGAGAGGTTTGCACTAGTCTCTTTCTTTATTTGATGTCTTTTACCTCATATAGTGTTTGTAATTATGTTTGTTGATTGAGTTGCAGGTACATGAAGACACTCAAGGCATATGTTAAAAATTACGCAAGGCCAGAAGCGTGTATGGCTGAAGGATATTTGGCTGGAGAATGCATTGCGTTCTGCTTAGAGTTTCTACAAAAATTTGTACCAGTTGAAGACATTGTTAACCGGAATGAAGATGTTGAGGCAGAAGGAATTGTTGTTGAAGGTCGGCCACTGCAGAAGGGTATAGAGGTTACTCTTTCGGATAAAGAGCGAGACATAGCACATAGATATGTATTGATGAACATGGCAGTTATGGATCCCTATATAGAGTAAGTTTAATCTCCTTTTCTCAATTCTACTTAACATTTAGAATTATGACTTATTCCTGCTTTACTTTAAAAAAAAAAACAGGATGCATTTAGAAGAATTGCAAGCATAGGATGTTCAATGCGCTAGAAATGAAACTGTGTTGTGGACAAATCACACAGAACAGTTTGCTGAATGGATAAAGAAAAAGGTTTAATCTTGACTTTCACTTTCTTAAATGTATTTAATTTCACTCACTAACACTGTTATTTTGACATTAGATTCCTTCTAATTCAGTGGATCATTCGACGAAGCTGAGGTGGTTGGCATTTGGACCTAGGCATACTGCAGAAACTCATAAAGGATTTGTTATTAACGGCCATCGCTTTCACACAGATGACGTTAAGCGGAAGACGCAAAATAGTGGAGTCACTTACGAGGCTTTCAGCATGTGCAGATCATCTGCAAGAGATACAAGGCAAATGGCTGATATAGTTACATATTATGGTGTGATCAAAGAGATCATACTTCTAGATTACCACATGTTCACAGTTCCATTATTCAGATGTAATTGGGCCAATAGAGGTTATGGAGTGAAGGAAGAAGATGGTTTCACACTTGTGAACCTTCATATGAACCAAGCGGCATATGTCCGAGATCCATACATACTCCCATCACAAGCAAAACAAGTTTTTTATTCGAGAGAGGAGGATTCCTCACCATGGTATGTTGTTATGAGGGCACCTCCTAGAGGATATCACGAGTTGGAGACAGAGGAGGAGTTTGTTGGTGCACCATTATCAGTCCAGCTAGCTGATGACTTGGGGAATCAATAATCTTCTGATGACGAGAGTTTCTATGTTAGAGATGATTGTGAAGGAGTCATTGTGGCAGAATAATAGTTTTTACAAGAATGATGTGGTTTATCCATGTGCGTTGACTTACAGTTTTAACAAGAATGATGTGGTTTTCACTATACTTTTTGTTTCATGTACCAGGATTAAATATGGTGAAGACAAGAGGTGGATTAGTAGGTAGAGTTACCCGTCAGCAAAGCTTGGCTCAGAGTCGCTTGAAGACCAAAGTTACTACCAAACAGAAGAAGCCAAAGTCCCCCAAAAAGAAGAAGTCAAAAAGGTTGGCTACCAATGGTGACTTAGAAGAACTTACTAAATCTGACAACTTACAAGAAGTTCAGGAAGATGGTGACTTAGAAGAACTTACTAAATCTGACAACTTAAAAGAAGTTCAGGAAGATGGTGACTTAGAAGAACTTACTAAATCTGACAACTTACGAGAAGTTCAAGAAGATTGTGACTTAGAAGGAATTCAAGAAGATGATGGCATAGAAGTAGTTCAGAAAGAGGGTGTTGCTGCAGAAGATGTTGCTTCTGAAGATGTTCCTGTTGAAGATGTTCCTGCTGAATCACAACATGCTGAAGAAGAAATGGCTGCTAATTTGGTTGGTTATGACCAACCTGTTGAACCTTCTGAGGAGCCTTCTGATCAAGTAGAAGGTCAAAGAAACTCTGATCCAATGGACGATGGCCAAACACAGCAGTCAACCACAACAAGCAAGAAAAAGAGAGGACCAACTAAGTTGCGTAAAATGGCAAAAGACCCTGACTCCAAGTTAGAAGTAGAATTCACACCGATTGGTGAACATGCTGGAGATGGATCAATAAAATTGTCGTCATTTCTTGGTGTTGTTGTGAGGGAGCATGTTCCGGTACTACTTGATGATTGGAGGAATCTTGATGAGAAGACAGAGGACCCAATGTGGGAGGAAATTGTGGTATGTACAAATTATCTTTGAAGGCTACAATAGTTTTAAGTGTTGATGTTTAACTGTTGCAAATAAATGATGCAGGGGAGGTTTGAAATGAAAAATCTGCCTGGAAAAGCAGCTGTTTTGATGCAGATGGGTTGTTTGTGGAGGGCTTGGAAATCAAGACTTCTTAGAGCCGTTAAAGCTACAAAGAGTAATGCAGAGAGAGCTAAGTTAAAACCAAGCAACATCCCATCTATTGCAGTATGGAACAGTTGGGTGAGGAGCAAGACTAGCACAACTTTTCAGGTTATATAAGTTAAATTTTCTTAATATGTTGTTCAATATATATTTTGCCTTGTATGTAACTAATGCCATTTACTCGATTAATTTTGTAGCTGAAAAGTGACAGATTCAGGGAACTGAGGAAGGCTCAGATTCCCCACACAACCAGCCGCAAAGGAATGTTTCGCTTAGCTTGTGAAATGGTATGTGTCTCTAATTTTCTGTAGTGTATACGTAAATATAAGATGACTTCACCTAATGCTTGATACATCATTTGTAGAAAAAAAAGAGTTCAGACCCAAAAAAAGTCACTAGGAGTAAGGTGTGGATAAAAGGACACACTCATGCAGATGGGACACCTGTGAGGCCTGAATTTGCTGAAACTATAGTAAGAATTCTCTGAATCATCATCAGCTGGAATGACTTTTATATTTAGACACTCTGTCTAAGACAGCTTTTGTTCTCCTATTTGTGTCAGTCACAAATACAATCAATTGATAGCCAAATGGAGTCCACAGCCAGTTATTATAATAATATAAGAGAAGATGCTGTCAGTCAAGTGTTGGGAAAAGACAAACCTGGCCGAGTCAGAGGAATGGGCAGAGGGGTCACTGCAACGAAGCTAGCATTGCTACAGGCTAGAGACTCGCATGTGGAGAAGCTTGAAGCTACCCAAGCTGAATTGCAAAGCCAGATAGAAACCTTGAAGAATATTGTCAATGGCTTAGCTGCAAAAAAGGTAAGTCATTCCTACTTCCCATATGATTGATGCAGCGAGTAAGTGTTTACTAATTACTTTTTGTATTCTCAGAATAATTGTGATGATGTGGGTTCTCAGTCAGAGGTTAGTGAGGTTAGCAGAGGAGTTAGGTGTAAGCTTCTAGATTGGTATGCAGATGAAGATGTTATTGTCGGGGAGGGAGAATTCTGTTCTGCTGAGGGTACATACACGATTGGTGGGAAGGAAATTGGTCCTGATGCGGCAGCTGTTCTTGTGACGACTGCATTAAACCCAGAATTCACTGTCTTTAGGCCTACAGCTGATATTTATTCTCTTCAGGAAGCTGTTGGGAAAAAAATTCCTTGGCCATCTGATAGAATTACTTTGGACTCACCTACTGCCTCACAAAATACAACTGGATCACAGGCAAGTTTTATTACCTTTTTTTTTGTAACCTTTTCAATGTCAGTTAGTAATTATAAATACAAAACTTTGTAGGCATGTACTGAGAGGTACTTAATATATCACTGGAATTCGTCTGATGTCATTGGAGAGGGTGTAATATGTTCAACTGACCAATTTGAGGTTATTGATGGTCTTCGTTTGGGTCCACATGCTGCAATAATGAGGGTGACGAAAGTGATAAAACCTGACTCTTTTATGTGGAGACCAGTTGGAGTAATGAAAGTGATGGGTGATACACTTAATGAAAAGATCCCATGGTTGATTAGTAAGATTAAAAAGGCTGAGGTCTCTGAATCAGAGGAGGAACCAGTGAGAAGATCAACTGAACAGGATGAGTCAGTGATCAGATCAACACCGGTAAATTTTCCTACTGTTTTGTGCATCTATCAAATATTATGAAATTTTGAGGAATGTCTCACTTGGGAACCTTCATTTTTTGTGTTAGAGTGCAAGTAACAGCACCAGTACTAGCAAATCTGCAAAGAAGAAGTGCATCTTGTTAGATTGCAAAAACTCAGGAAAAATAGTCGCAGAAGGCCGAATATGTTCAACTAATGCAACAGATGTTGTTCATTTTGTCCCCTTAGGTGACAATGCGAGCAAGGTCTGGGTAGAAGTTTCAAAGATCGATGATGCACCTGTGTGGAGACAAAATTCAGAAATCAAGTACATTTCCGATGCAGTAGGCAGTATGGTGGCTTGGCCTAATGATAAACTTGTGGTTCTCTAAAACTAATAATTTAAATCATGTTGCTGTGATTTGTTTTTTTTAAGTACTACTTGAATCAGTGTTAAAAACATATCAGTTTCCTGGTAATTCGATCAATAATGTGTTTTCTTAATGTGACATTGTTTTACATATTACAATACACAACACGAATTTAGAATTACATAATTTCATAGTTATTAAAATTAATTTAAAACAATAAATTATAGGAACAAGTTTTAAACATATACTAGAGTAATAATTCGATAAAACAAAAATATTAAAGTCTCAAACATACAACAATTCCTCAAAAAAAAAAATAATATACAAAAATATATAATATAATAGAAAAAAACCAAAAATATTATAGTCTCAAACATATAACAATTTCTCAAATGTATTACATAATCCATATATTAATTTTGTTTTATAAAAAAAAATAAAGTAGTTTTCAAGATTTGTTTAGGGAATAGGGTTTAGGGTATATGTTTTAGGGTTTGGGGTTTAGGGTTAAGGGTTTATAATGTTGATATTTTTTTTTTTGTTTTATTTTTTTTTAAATTTTAAAAAATCCTACAAAAAATTATAATTATGAAAATAATAATATTTATAAAATCAGTAATATAAATTTTTTTATTATTATTACAAATAAAACATTTTAAAAGGGCATAAAAACAAAAATATTATAGTCTCAAACATGTAACAATTGCTGAAATGTATTACATAATCCATATATTAATTTTGTTTTATAAAAAAGATTAAAGTAGTTTTCAAGATTTGTTTAGGGAATAGGGTTTAGGGTATATGTTTTAGGGTTTGGGGTTTAGGGTTAAGGGTTTATAATGTTGATATTTTTTTTTTCGTTTTATTTTTTTTTAAATTTTAAAAAATCCTACAAAAAATTATAATTATGAAAATAATAATATTTATAAAATCAGTAATATAAATTTTTTTATTATTATTACAAATAAAACATTTTAAAAGGGCATAAAAACAAAAATATTATAGTCTCAAACATGTAACAATTGCTGAAATGTATTACATAATCCATATATTAATTTTGTTTTATAAAAAAGATTAAAGTAGTTTTCAAGATTTGTTTAGGGAATAGGGTTTAGGGTATATGTTTTAGGGTTTGGGGTTTAGGGTTAAGGGTTTATAATGTTGATATTTTTTTTTTTTCGTTTCAATTTTTAAAAAAAATTTAAAAAATCCTACAAAAAATTAGAATTATGAAAATAATAATATTTATAAAATCAGTAATATAAAAATTTTTATTATTATTACAAATAAAACATTTTAAAAGGGCATAAAAACAAAAATATTATAGTCTCAAACATGTAACAATTGCTGAAATGTATTACATAATCCATATATTAATTTTGTTTTATAAAAAAAATTAAAGTAGTTTTCAAGATTTGTTTAGGGAATAGGGTTTAGGGTATATGTTTTAGGGTTTGGGGTTTAGGGTTAAGGGTTTATAATGTTGATATTTTTTTTTTCGTTTTAACTTTTTTAAAAATTTTAAAAAATCCTACAAAAAATTAGAATTATGAAAATAATAATATTTATAAAATCAGTAATATAAAAAATTTTATTATTATGCATAAAACATTTTAAAAGGGCATAAAAACAATAAAAATCTCTCAGAAGCCGTGGCCCAATGGAAAGAGATCACTCGGATCGGTTACGTGGCACATCTCACACCGTCAGATCATTCCCCATCCATGACACACACTCATTCTCTCCCATCCTTCTTCCCTCGCATCTCTCCCATTTCCCTTTTAACCTATAAACAAAACTTTCATTTCTCCCATCCTTCTTCAATCGCTGCTCTCCCCTAGAGTTCCTATTAACAAAGTCAACAATAAAACTTTCCATCGAAGCAACCTGCCTCAACCAGCCCGTAACTCTCTGCTAATCTTTTGCTTCCGGTCTCAGTTAATGTCAAGGTTTTCTCCACCCCTTCTCGTCTCTTTACCTCTGTCGTCTCACAATTAATATATTTATTTGCTTTCAGCAATCAGATCTGCTTATGTAAAGAGTGTGGATTTGCTAATGGAACCCCAACCACTCAAATCTGCTCGATACTTCTTCTGCAAATCGTACAAGTGACTTTTATTGTTCATTCCATCAGATGTTTGGCAATCGCAAATCGTAATATGCTCTCGGCAATCTGAATTTAGTGCGGTATTGTCTACAAACTTGTGTTCGTATGTCTTCGTCTGTTATGTCTACAAACTTGTGTTCGTATTGTCTACAAACTTGTGTTCTTCTATTTCTATAGATTGCTGCTGGTATGGTCCAAGATGTGGTTATTTGGAAACAGTTGCTGGTATCGAAGAAGCCTAAAGCCATTGGAGGAGTGGACCTGGATAATTTATACGATTTAAAGCCAAACAAACAAGAGATGTGTAAACTTTGTAATTAATTATGGATTTGAATGATATATATATATATATATATATATATATATAGTTATTTCCTATAGTTATTATATTTACATTCAATGTATGTGTATATATATATAGTTTATTTCCTATCAGGCTTTCATATTTATTATATGTGTATATATTTATATAGTTATTTCATAAAAAATAAATAAAATATTGAATCTCACAAAAAACAAACATAAACACTAAACCAGACATAAATTGAAAATAAAAACCAAACTATCGAAATTAAAATATCCCATTATTTTTTTTTTTACAATTGCTTGAATCAATTGCAAAATTTGAAAGCTATAGAAGGAGAGCCAAACGCTTACCAAAGAATTTAAAAATGCTATAAGAAATACAAGTTTTCGCCTTAACTTACAAAATAGTAACGTTTACGGAAAGCTATAGTAAATCTAACAAAACGCTATAAATAATATCTTTCAAAACAAAATATAACTTCTATTATATAATATAACATGACGCCTGAGGAATTGCTATGTTTAACAAAAATACAATAGCACTTAACATAAACGCTATCTTACCTGGAACACCTATTATCGCGGGTCATAACTTAACACATTAGTTAACGCTATTGTATCTTTCAATAGCGGTGTTTGGACGCGATTAATACCCTCTTTTCCTGTAGTGAGAGTAGCTGCTAGGAGTACTCATTCACACAAATGATGTGAATTATGAACCTTGTTGGCTTGTTGGATTGTTGTTGGCATGTTTAACTCTTATTTCAGAAACTTGTAAAATTTATATTTGAATGATGTTTGTTGGTGTGCCTTATCCATGTGAAATTGCAATAAAACGATGTTTGCTTCCAACTATGCAGAGTAGTGTTAACCAGGGCAGTTAGTCAAGTGTTGTGATGTTGGATAAGCCCAAAGATGTAGATATGGAGTTTGGTAAAGCAAAAAGAGCAAAACATGGCTTGAACGAGAAAGCAACATCGCTCATGGCTAAGAAAATGAGTGATGATATGCTAAACATGAAAGAGAGGCAGGTTGTTCGCCTTGGTACGGAGACTATACTTCCGGCTAAGCCGGTTGCATGCGGCAAGGGCTATAACCATTTTGGTTCTATCAACAAAGACCAAAAAAACAAGCTGATTGCCTTCTTGGAGACTTGCCCGTAAGTCGCACTATTTAAGAGGTTTACACCTAGTTTATGTGATGTGATTTTGAATGTGTGTGTGACAACATTTTATAGAGAGACGAAGAAGAAGAACCACGAGAAAGACTCAAGCACATGCTAGTACCGCACGCTGCGGTCTCCCACAAAATGGCTTTGGGACCTGGTGAGAGTTCGTATAATAAGTTTGAGAGTGAAGTCTCATAGTGAAGTGAAGTCTCCCAGTGAAGTCTGAGGGTGAAGTCTCAGACTGAAGTCTGACAATGAAGTATAAACTTCATCCTGGACTGTAATTCGATACTTCATTCTCAGACTTCACTCTCTAACTTCATATGGAGACTTTTGTTTATTCTTACTTGTAAGGTTCCTTTACCATAACTAATTATTTTCTTACTACAACACATTGATGCTGGAATCAATCTACTAAGACAATGGTTCACGAAGCATCCAAAATGGTTTAGGAGCGACATAATCTGCTTCATTGATTTGATCTTCACCACTGGTGATGAAAAGGGTTTAGGCAAATTGCTACCTCCTGGGGCGTTTTATCTCTACACAGGAGAGCAACCAGAGTTCTGCAGATCTGACAAGATGTGGAGTGTAGATGTGGATGAAATCTACACCTTCCATTATATCAAGGATAGGCATTGGGTTGCGTTAATGATTCAGGTTCATAAGAGACACACATTATTTGGGATAGCGATCTAAATGTAAGCAAGGATGAGGAGATTGAAGATGCAGTATATCAAGTTTTTGATATAATGGCTTATCTTATGAACCTTCTTACTCTTGCGGATCAAAAAGCTAAGCACCCTTATATTCCCTACACATACGAGTGGGTTCCACAGACGGTAATTCTTAAAAACGTTCAGAGCGGTGATTGTGGAGTGTATTGCCTGAAGTACATCGAGTGTCATGCGCTTGGCATACCATTTCCCCCAAACCTCTTGTGTGATAAGAACTTCAAGTTCATAAGGGAGAAGCTGGCTAAAGAAATATACGATGAGCTCGGCATAACGGGGACTAAAAAAGCGCGGTTACGAAGGTTTGGACTTATACGACGAACTCTAAACTTCTCTTTTAACCGTATATTTTGAAATCTTGTATATAATTAAACTCTGCCGGCTGCTATTGTGGGAATGTTTTTGTCACCCAATGGAACAAGCCAAGACGTTATTGTAATATTATTAAATTAGTTTGTCATATATGATAGTTAAATGAAATACAACCACAAAAATACAAAAAGTTTGAAAAGGAGACTTCAAATGCAGACTTCGCCTGGAGACTTCACATAAATATCCAAACAACTAGTAAGAGACTTCTAGTATAGACTTCACGAGTATACTTCATCTGGAGACTTCGTCTTCGTACTGAACACCCAATTACAGACTTCTATAGGAGACTTCAAGCGCAGACTTCTACTGGAGACTTCATCTTTGTACTGAACAACCAGTTAGAGACTTCTCTAGGAGACTTCGAGCGCAGACTTCTATTGGAGACTTCATCTTCGTACTGAACAAAATGTTAGAGACTTCTCTAGGAGACTTCAAGCGCAGACTTCTACTAGACACTTCATCTTCGTACTGAACGCCCAGTTAGAGACTTCTCATTTAGACTTCAATATCAGACTTCTATTGGGGACTCTTCATTTAGACTTCAAGAGCAGACTTCTAATTTGCTTGGCAGTAAATAAAGCTACTATTCCCGATAAGAAGCACACAAAACAAAGCGGACCTTCATGAAACGTCGCTTCTTATCATTATTATTCCCTTCAAAACACGCAACCTACATCTTTGAATCACTATTGATGAGTTGCAAAAAAAAATCAATTTCATCTATTGCTCTCTAAAAAAAAGCTCTAAAACAATGGCGTACACAACAGGAGTCATCAAAAGAGGTTGAGGAACCTCTTGAAGAATCCGCATCCTCACTTCACGTTAGGTAATCTTTATACAGCTTCACCAAAATTTCATTTCAATATTTTTTTTCAGATATTAAAGTTCATGCAAGCTTCTAATTTCTTACCAAATTCTTTTAGGACTTGTGGCCGATGACATATTCCATTGGGAGGGTACGATCTTTGGCCCTCTTGGCACCCCATATGAGGGAGGGGTTTTCAAAGTGACTATTCATTATCCGCCATAATACCCGCTGAAACCCCCACATGTAAGTTTTGATCATTTTCCAGTTACACTAATGGAACTTGAACGCACACATGTTTAATAGTTAGTAAAACACATAGGGACAATTAGTAATAGAATTATTTTTTTTCATGTATTTGGAAATTCCTTAAATATTGTGATTGTTCATATTGTTAATGTAGGTTGGTTTCATTACCGCGATCTACCACCCTAATGTGGATCGCGGGAGTATCCTCTTGAAGATGCTCCTACTTGATCACTGGAGCCCCATCAACAACATAACCAAAGTATTAGAGGCTCTTGTGAAGATGTTGACTGAGCCAGAGTTGGGTGAAGGAGATACATTTGTGGAATCCATTGCTCAAGTCTACATAACCGATCAGGATCGTTTCAATGGGAAGGCACGAGATATGTCTGAAACTTTTGCCGGAGGATCAAAGAGCACCTGATCCTTTGGATTTCTATGAAACGGAGGGGGGTTTATGTGAATTATATTTTCGAACCTTTAATTTATTTATTTTAATTTCTTTTGAAATGGATTGGAACTTTATATCTTTAGTTTTATGTTAATTATCTTTAATTTCTCTTATTATGTTAATTATCTTTCGGAACCTTTGATTTCTTATTATGTTAATTATCTTTAATTTCTTTTATTATGTTAATTATTTTTGGAACCTTGATTTTGTAAATCAAATACAAAGTTCGAAAACCGCAAAAATACAAAAAGAACTGGTCATAACTATATAAGTAAAAGTTTGAAAAGAAGACTTTAAAAGTAGACTTCACGAGTAGACTTCACCTAGAGAGTTCGTATTCATACTGAACACCCAATTAGAGACTTCTCCAGGAGACTTCCAGAACAGACTTCTACTAGAGACTTCAGCTGCGTACTGAACCCTCGTTAAAGACTTCTATAAGAGACTTCATGTACAGACTTCTACAGGAGACTTCATCTGCGTCTTGAATAACTAGTTACACACTTTTGTGGGAGACTTCAAGAGCAGACTTCTACTGGAGACTTCGTCTGCGTCCTGAACTCCTAATTGAAGACTTCTACGGGAGACTTCAAAGACATAATTCGTACGGAAACCTTCCGTATGCGTGCCTGAACTCCTAAGTTAAAAAAACTTCTAGTGATGTTATACTTAAGTACCTTCTCTAACTAGGCAGATAGCGACAAGCACTTCAGACTTTTCCTCAACGTTGAAACCATCAGCTGACACAACATGAAGTTTCCTGGTAATTAAACGTCATTAAAATATAAACATCGAAATGTAAAATTAGTACGCTATTTTGTCACCAATTCACATAACATCTAGCTACATAAAAAGAGCACCCAGTCTCAATGAGTTCACGCGTTTGTACAAGATCACATCAAGAATAACTTCTCCCTCTTTTGGGATATCACACTCAAAATGCACTTATAGCTCTACTCACCTCCCATCTCCATAGACAGCAGGTAGTTAGAACCATTTCTGAAAAACATTTGAAACAAAACAAATGCAACTACTAGGGTTGACAGTAGACTTCAATGGTGAAATCTGTTGAAAAATATTGTTACAGAAATTCCACAATCGATTTAAGATAGAATATAAGGCATTGAGATGTGAAAATTCATAATCAGATAAACAAACAATAATAAATGACAACTACCAGTTATAAAAATTAAAATCTCGAAAATGAAAATTATATATGATACAAATCCATTTTTTTTAAAAGTAGTGCAAGAGACTTCTCGAACGAAGTCTACACAAAGACATCCCCTCTGAAATCCTAAAGTTATAAGCTAAACACCTAATAAAATAAGAAAAAAGATATAATAATAATAATGCGATTAAATACTTCAAATTTATAAAACATCCAAAGCCATACCTAACACACATGTTAGGACAAGAAAAAAAACCTAATTACAAATAAGCTAAAATTGCATTTTTACTTAAATTATCATTAGAAACTTCACAGCGAAGTCTCTTAGTAGACTTCTTCGATGAAGTCCTGTTTGCTATCTAAAGAGACTTCGCCCTGAAGTCTGAAGCACGGTCTAATTTGCAATGACCAGAGTTTAACTTTTAGCAGACTCACAGCAAGTCTCTACACAAGGAGACTTCGTCAGAAAGTAAACTCATAGTATACCAGTTTCGGGTCTAGTTAATTTTGCCACAGTTTTTACTTTTTCAGGTACACTTCATTCTAGAAGTCTTTTTGGTATGGACTGTCCTGTGAAATATATGTTAATATGTAACTTCCTACGATGGAATCTTGTTGCTCTTCAGATACACATCTAATCAGCGAAGTCTCACGCATAACACCGTAGTTAAGTTTTGCAATTGACCCAGAGTTTGCTTTCAATGCAAAACTTAACCCCTTTTTCAACGCAGACTTCTCAGATGAAGTCTCGAAAAAATCTTCGTTTAGTCAATTGCAAAACTAACACTCTTTTTCGCGCAACTTCACAGGAACGGCTTTGACACAAGTCAGACTTAACGGTCAATTGCAAAAATGACTCCTTGTAAGCAGACTTTCACCCGGTAAATCCTAAACACTGTTTTTTGTTTTCAAAAGGAAACTTCAGACTTCATCGTTGTTCCATCGTTAAGCCTATACACAAAAAATTCAATTGCCAAAACTAACCCCCCCCAGGCTGACTATTGAGACACTTCACCCATGAAGTGTGCCTTCTGGAAATCGGAGAAAATGAAGCAAAAATATTACCAAGATCATTTGAGCTGTGTTTAGCTCTTTTAAACGGCCAAGAACTGGATCACCATATACCAAGCAACCCACAGCGTCTTTATGCTCAATAACAACTTAGATAAAATCGCAAATATATGGATGAGCTTAAATATTGAAAAACGATATTATAGAGTTAAATGGTTGAAATGAGAGAGCGAGATCAAACAATATAATGAAAGCTTTTAACTCAAGTTAGGAGTTATTAGCACACCTTAATTTGTTCTTAAGGCAATCTAGAAGTCAAATTTATTTGGTAATGGTGATGGGAACCATTGAAGACGATGTCATTTATCAGTTATTAGCTGGAGAATCTTTGGGTTATTGTTTTTCAAACCACCCCACCAGACTTCAACAGGAGAAGTCTGCGCTAGGATATTTTTTGAAAAAGAAGCTGGAAGCGTATTTTAAGGCACCTTTGAAAAGAAAAAGAAAGAGATCTAGTTTCTTGCAGAATGCCTCAAATAAGGATCTAGTTAAGCAAAGATAGCCCGTAAAAAAAAAATTATATAATTGTACTAAGTTAAGAGTGATTTATTATGCACGTAGCTAGAGACAACGATATGCATCAGGAGTGGACTATTGACAGAGTATATACCAACAACGCCATAATTTTGTTAGGTTATATATGAAAATTCACTTGTGGTGCAAGTTTTTTCTTTTTGGTCGTGAAGATCTAAAGAGCAAATAGAACCATGCGCTAGGCTATATAAATATATATGTAGTTAGATAGTCATTAGAATTTATTGTCGGTTGATTGTATTTGTACATGATATCTGTGTATTAACTCTTCATAAAAGTAATAAAATCATTTCATAGAACTTTGTTCGTTAACGATTGGTCATATTATTATTTTTCTTGAAAAGCTCAATATTCCTATTAGGTATATGTATTCCGACTTTTGTCTAATCCGCGGTTGGTTAAATATGTTTAAAGATAGTTCTTGACATAGACAGCTAATATTGTTATTTATTGCTAATGTCTTGATTCTTATATATATGCAATTTTATAATTATTATAATTAATAAATCTTTAGCTCTTTATTTATTTGGGATTCCCGTGCGTTAGCCATCTTCTATCAAACTCTCAGAATCTTGTCTGGCTATTGACTGTATGGCGTCAAGCCCGCGTTCCTCCACATGGCATCTGGAGCTACACGGGGTGTGGCTATATAAAACCATGCCGCTGTAAAATATGCTTACATGGTTAAGTTACTGTTATTGTTTGACTTGTGGCTCAATTTGATTTTGAGTTGATGTAGTCACTCCCGTGATAAACTCCTATAACTCTTGTATTCCCCCATTTCAGCGATTAATAATGAGATTAGACCTTTATTTTTTAAGGCCCCTTAAAAGAAATATCCTTTATAATGAATCCTATAAATAGTAACTTAGAACATGTTCCCAATTTTGCTCATATTCATTTTTCATGTCATATCATAGACCGTCTAAGTACCTTCGACTGACTCCTTTCTAAACGCAAAAAGGTATTAAGTGTCTATACATTAGAAATCTGATGTTAGGCCCAATATTCATCCGAATCAATCCAGTTAATTATAGACAAATTAATTAAATGGATATGTATAATGTACGAATTAGTAACCAAATGGACTAACAATGCGCATAGCTCTTGAATTATTTTGCTATATGTAATTTGGAATTAACTTCCAGTTTGGGTTGAAACGTAGAGGGTTTAGGGATGATGTTCATTAGAGACCCGCACTTGGGTCTTCATAGTTAGCTGCTACAACTCCAATTTCTTTCTCGGAGTTTGCTTCTTCTTCCGGGAAAGCAACTGAGTCGCCATTTAAGATGTCAACAATCTCATCAATCTTCTTAAACTGGTATTCCTACTTGCTATTTGTACAAAAACTGCCTTTGATTGAATTTGTTGTCCTTTGGAGAGCAACTCTGCAACATAATACCAATGAGTTAATATTATTTCTCTCAAGACAGATTCAAACATGTTTCAGATAAGCAAGTACCTTAGCATGGTAGGACGGTGTGAGGACAGTCATTTTGTGCCAATTGATCGAATAATATTTGAAGAAATACTTCACTTTCTCAGCTACTGGGCTTAGCTTAGTTTTGCTGGGCTTAGCTTTGTTCCCCACTTGTAACATAATTTCTTCAGAATCACAGACCAGCTTCAATTTCAGTGTTTTATGATTTAGTAACATATGTTGCTAGCTTTCAGAAGATCAAACCTTGAACATAGAAACTGGTCCACACTGGAATATCTTCCTCATCCTTCCATAGACTGAAAGCTCTTAATATGTCATTCCCATGTTGACTTCATCCAGTTGTTTTCAAAACACAAGATGTCTGAATTGACAACTTCGTTAACTTTAACTATAGTCTCACAAATAGTTTTGTTATTACCTGAGAATAGTGAGAACAAATGGGCTCAAGCTCGGCTGTTAGTGGAGCAGCTTATATCTTTGCCAGGGATGGATATCCGAGATTCGTGGCAGCCCATTTTAAGAACAACCTCATATCCTTTTTACTGATACTTCCTACGGGATTTATGTTTGCTGAGCTGCAATCCTACTGTTTCAACCAAGACAATGAAATTTTTTATTAACAATATATGGGATTCGAGATGTAGCAGCAAAAAGAGATTACTCCATTACCTTTGTCAGAGAAAGTTATACTGGTAGCTATAATAAGTCAAGAGAAAACTTTCCTTACGAATTTGTTCTTCATGCTTGCTTCCCATCAACCACCTCAAATGTCTAGAATTCTATCGTAAGTGCTCAAACTATGTCAGGAAAACAAATTACATGATCGTTAGAGGCAAAGGAGGAGGAGAATCCAACTTAAGCGAGTATATCTAAAGACAATTTGAAGAAATCCATATGAGCAAAGTAACCATAAGCTTTCAAGAGAACAAATGAATAAGAAAATCAAAACTAAAACTCACATTGCCTATTAACAAAGCATATGTGAGAAGAAACATGAACCCCATGAGTGTTATCTTACAAAAAGAACACAAATCGTAAATACAAAAGAGAGCCTCTGATCGAATTTGTTGATACAGAGTGAAGCCCACCGCCATTCCTCATAGGGAAGTATGTAACATGAACTCCTACACACTCATTACCAAAACCAACACTAGTTTGGTAAAGTCTCATTCTTCCCATTGAGAGTCGTACTGAATAGACAAACTCAAACAACAACACCCGGTTTACAAGGCTCCCCATACTGTTAAGTATTCGGAACAACCCTTAATGATTCTATTCCCTGAACACAACTGCTCGGTTTGGGATGTCCAACAGCCACATGATATGTGATCCAATAAATATTATTGTCTTTCACCACAAAATGCACTTCCGCCACACTATGAGCCACATGTACATAGAAATGCTGCATCCACATAAATATTTCTACCAATCACAGCACAGAGATAGAGACAGTGACATAAGGATAACTTGTGATCTATGAGGACTTCTCACCTTCCACTTTGGTACTGTTCCTCTGGCTAAAACCAGACAACATCCCACCGAATCTATTGTGGAACCATATCCATGTTGGAAGATGTTTAGCTTCCATACCCCAAGTGTCCAAGTTACCATGTAACAATTCAACCCTCAAAGAGACACTACTCGGTAGCAAACGGAACGAAATGCTGGCCAAAACATGTGGCTGACCCTCCTCCCATTGACATAGTCTCGGTATAAACCGGATGATACGCCATAATAACAAAATGAAAAATCCCAAAGTAGGAAAGTTTCAATAGTCGGATCAAATCTAAGCATAACCCATTTGACCAAAGATGGATCACTTTGGTGGAATTAACCGAGATCAAGAGTAAAACTATTAAGCCATTAATGACCACTTTTCACACTAAGTAGATTTAAACCTGGTTCTATTTTTTTGTTCTATGTTTTATTCAAATATTTTGTTATAATTTTAATTCTTGGTTTAATTTGTAATTTTACATACTGCCGGATATTTTTTCGAATTAAATTGAGAAGATGTGTATATTTAATTACATAATTTAATATCATGTAATGTTTCATTTTTGTAAACATGGCTTCTCAAGTTTTGCTAAAATAAAATAGGTTTACTTATTTTAAATTAGCAAATGCAAGTCATAAGTATAATGTATGCCACTTATAATTGAGGTTTAACCCGCGGTACACCACAGACCAATATTTGTTTCACATAGTCTTAACTAAATCAAACTTAATTCAACATATTTAATATTATAGTATTAGTGGTTGTACAAATTAGGTGTTAACAAATTAATAAAATAAGGATTTAACCTGTGTTATAGCGATAGGTTAATAATATATTAATGTCAATTCAAACGCGTCCTACAATATAATTTATCCCGTATTTTTTAAAACAAAAATTATAAGTTTAAATATTGATAATATTCTAATTTTTTATTAAGTTTTTTAAATATATCAATAACAATATTTTTTTTTTAAAAAACTAAAATTTATTATATCCGGTATAATTTATCAGTTTAACTAAAGAACAAATTAAACTGGATACAAACTTTAAAAATTTGGATGCTTGTTAAGTGTAATCATCCTGCTCATTCGGATTTAGATTTATTTGGTCTTATTTATAATATGAATTATGAATCATTGTCTAAAATATATTAGTCAATGTTAGGCATTGAACACATACACTTCTTTCTTCATTAATTTGGTAAATATGTCCGTTTATAATAAATTGAACACAATATATATAGAATTTTTTCCGATTGTTATTTAGTTTATTTATTATATTATATTTTAAAGAAATTGATAAATAAAATCAAATAAAAAATGATCAGGGAATCATAATTTTAGATCAGTGATAAAACAGGCAATTGAAGGGATCCAGTATGATGATGCTGTGAGATAATGTGTGGAATCTGGGAAGCTGGGTATGGTCTACGGAGAAGTACATGGTGGTTAGATTCGGAACTGGTTAGGTGATATCTGGAAAGCTTGGAAAAGGGGTCATTGCAATGTTTCAAGAACAGGTTAGTCTCCATGTTTCAAACCTCTTACGTCTGGTTTGGTTTTCCGTTTGCTTGAGGGCAAGCCAAGAACTAAGTCTGGGGGAGTTGAATATCATGGTTTTTTACCCACTTTAACCATGATATAAGTCCTGTTATTGAGTCTTTCGAGTATTTCTAGGTTTTTTAGAGTCTTTTCAGGAATTAGGTACGTTTAGAGCTAAGTTGGATCTATTAAAGTTTCTGGAGCATTTCGGAGCTGAAGCAGATCGGGAACCGATGCGAAGCTCAACATCGACCGAAACTGACATTTAGAATAAACAAAACTTGCCATTCCCCTGGAGATAGAGATTTTGCATCAATGTTTTTGGGAGAAGAACCTTGAACCCTCTTTGTATCTTTACTCTTATTTTTTACTTTATGAAAATCTATTTTATTCATGATGTTTGTTCCATTCACCATGTCTGAGTAGATTCCTTGTTAGGTTTAGGGTTATTCAAAGGTATTTGATGAACTATTGAGATTGAATTGAATTGTTAGGAAAATCTATAGAGTTCATCACCTGGACTTGTGATTACTGCTTATTCTAGTTTCGCAACTTAGATTTGATATTAGGTTGATCATTGGCACGAAAGTGTGATCAATTTCTTGAACTAGTGTTTTGGTGAGCAAAAGATCTATTCGCAAAGAAATTTGGTTAGGATTTTGTGAACAATTGAACCATGATCATTAATGCTAGTTTGAATTCATAGGATTTGCAAAGAAATTTGGAATTCTAGTTTAGACATAGATAATCTTTGCAGCGACAAATGGTTGATTTTACATTTGTGTTTCAAGTCGAGAACGGTGCTTATTATATTCTTGACATTTCTATTTGATTGAGAATTCTGATTTACCTGCGAATTCCCCTAGGCGTAGCGCTTTCCTAGCTCTCATTGATCTTACTACCCGTTTTTTAATTGTTTTGCTGTTTTCAATTACATTTATTTTACAACTTGATTCATATTATGAAATTTATTGAGTGATAATCTTGAGTCTTTTGTGGTTCGACCCCTAATATACTACAGCTACTGCCTAGGTACTTTATAGGTATTATATTTGAGCATATCAATTGTCATCAGTGAAATGCTAGTTGGCTCTGCTACCAAAGCAGATTGTCTAGGGTGCATTGTCTAGGGTGACATTTTACCAAGTCTGGTAAATATACGGTCATATCAAGATACTGTGTCCAAAACTCCCGGATCCGAATACTAGGACAGATCCCCAGTTTGGTCCTGATTTTTTTTATCACTAACAACTTATTGCTGGAAATTGAATTGTCCACCAAAACTGAGACATTTACTAGGGGAATAAATTGTGAATCTTAGGTTTGCACGTTGTGGCTCCTAGAGGAGACGGTTAATCACATCCGTTTGAATGTTCAGCCTCGGTACAAATATGGACTTTATCAGTGATTCCCTCGGCACCACATTGGTTTCCAAAGGATATCCAAAGGATATGATTGTGAATGTTTTTTAGATCATTTGGTATATATGGAAAGGTAGTAATGACAAGATTTTATGTTACCAGGAGAAATAATAAAGTTAGCGGAAAGCAAAAAAGCCCAATCTTGGCAGAAAGCACAGATGGAGGCGCGATAATTCAGATCCGCTAACGCTTCGTCATTGATAGAGATGCCATGTGCGGGTGTTCGATGTTTCAATTGATGGATCTTGGAAGGAATGCGATCCTTTCTCCGGTATAGGTTGGTTATTCGCATGCCAATAAATAAGAGCCACTCATAGGCGTCTGTAACCTGCAAAAGAAACTTTTCTCATCTACATTCTAAAATGGAAGCCTTAATATTGGGCAATGTAAAGTTTAATTGCATAGAAGAAGACTGAAGTGCATTTTCTCACGGACTGCTCCAATTTGGTTATACATAGTGTCTACGCCTGGGGAGTGTAAACAATTTCCCTTCTCTTACAGTTGAGATATACATTGAAGAAATCTTGAAGAATAAGGATGTTTTCTCCCCTCTCTCTCTCTCTCTCTCTCTCTCTCTCTCTCTCTCTCTCCTCTCTCTCTCTCTCTCTCTCTCTCTCTCTCTTTCTCTCTCTCTTCCTCTCTCTCTCATTTCTTGTAAAGCTAATGTCAAAGTAGATTTGTTAGCACAGAGTGCCGTGGTCTACCCGCATTATATCATGTATGTAAACAATGTTCCTCTAGTTTGGCTTCTCGAGCCACTAAAAAAAATGAGAGTCTACAATTTTCCCGCCAAAAACGTATTTCGTAATTTTCCGCCAAAGACATGATTACATAATTTCTTTGCAAAAATATGGGGTTTGATAATTTTCCTGCCAAACAAGTGTTCGTCATTTTTTCAGTTTCACAAATCGTCATAAACTCGATCCCCAAATCTTTTTCGTCAAAAACATGATTCCATAATTTTGCCTCCAAAAACCTGAAATCATATTTTATATCATTAAAGATGATTGTAAATGACAATTATTATTAATTAGCTATTTTGTGTTCATTTTTATTAAAAACATATAAATGAATAATTATTTTATTTGTATTTGTCAACTCATTTAACCAACAAAACCATCAAATTAGTGGTTTAATGGGTTGACTCGACTCATTTAACAAATGAGTTGGATCAACTCATAATTCATTTAAGTTTCAAGTCATGAGTTATCGGTTGGTTTTGAGTTGGTTTACGTATTGTGACACCACTAAATAGGATACAACAAATAATTTAGATTTTAAATTTGTTTTTTTACGTTATATGTTTAACTAATTGGATAAATCTCCAAAAATACATAAGGGATGTATACTTATTTAATAATATTATTCTCATTGTTAAAGTAAGAGAAAAGAGAAAGATCCATGGATACAACGTACCAACAATAAAGTTAGAGTAACCCTTTTTAGCGTGGGGTTAGTGTGAGTATGAATATATTAATTTTCCATATTTTGATATAACCAATTACGTATGTATGGAAAACATTGTTATACATAAATATATATATATTTTTTCTTCGATTTTGCCGAATAATGAATTTTTTTTTAAAGAAAAAATAATTTCAAAAGTCTATTCTTATAAAAAGTAACCAATTTTTTAGAAATAAGAATTTGTATAATTTTCTTATAGATTTTCCTTTTTTTGAATAATGGTAGTTAATTATCTTCTTGTATAGTTTCCTTATAATAATATTTGATTTTTTTTTTCATTTTTGACACTGTCAAATCTTGAATCGATAACCATGACATGTGGTGCGATTGGTGAGTTACTAAATTTAAAACCAAGTTTTATATAATAAGATTGAAAAAATTAAAAAGTAAATAATTTCAAGTTAACAGAGATAGTTAGGATAATATTTTTACCCGAATTAGACGTTTCCGTTTTGTTCCCGCTATTTCTCTTTTGGATATTTGAAATGGAAAGGACTATATCTTTAGATTACATATCAAAACAATATGTCTTATAATCTCGTGTGTACGTAATTGTATTTCAATCATTACTCATAACTTTAAATTCTCTAACACAACAAAATATTATATATATATATTTCAATCACCATCATGTTGTAATTCTTTAGTGAGTCTTGACCCCGAGGGTATTGATAAGCCTTTATGAGTGCATGTCAGGCAGAGAAGGAACAAGAATGCACAAGAGGAAGGAGAAGCTGAGCTCCCATTCGAGAATAAACAAGGACGAGCTGGACCAATCACAGATAAAGAAGAAGTTAAGTCACCACATAGATAGTATAATACTCGTAGATGAATGTATAGAGTATAAATACTGTATTCACCTCATTGTTAGAGGTGGGTTTACAAAGAGTAGAGTGGAGGGAACATAATCATGGATTCTGTTGAAGGAGCAAGATCTTGAGAAGTCTTCTTGATTTCTTCAGTGTAATCGTTCATTTCAATCAATAAAGGAGTAGTTTCTTACCATAAGGTTGCTTATGACAGAAACAAAATCTTGAATCGAAGCTAAGATTCCATTACAAAAAGCCAGAACCCGATTCACCAAATGTAAAATCAATAATCCAAGGATGATGGTGACTGAAAAGTTACTAGCATGTTCTATTGTTATCCCTGAAAACGTGTGATATAATAGAGAATTGACTGATTTCCCCAACATTAAAGAACAAAATATAATCAAGTAACTATCCAAGAAACCAAAAATATCAATTTTCAATGAATTGAATCAACATGAATGACTATAACGAAACGAAAACTATTAAAGAATTGATCTTAAAGGAAAAGAACCAGGAACGGGACCTGGAAACGGTGATTTCTTCACTTTTGAGTAAGGCGGGGCACAAGTCAAGTACTTGCTAACTTCAAGATAATTGTGATCCGACTTAGATTGTACAAGTAATTAAATTTTTGGCTTCCTTACTTGACTCATACAAAACAAGTACTTGTTAGTTCAAGTACCCTTCCAAAATTTTGATTACTTGCAAATTACTTGACCCGACTTGTAACTTGCTAAATTCTTGCACTTGTTACTTGAATCTAAAAAAAATTTAAATATAAAAATTCTATTTTATAAAAGATTTCAAAGGTTGATAAGTTTTGTCGCAAAGGTGAGGTTTTAGTTTTTTGGCAAGAGAGAGTTTTAGGCACCCTTTATTTGAAAAATTAAAATTATAAAAACTCATAATAATTTAACTATTATCTACTATAATAATTTAAGCATTAATATTTTACTAACAAGTAACTACAAACAAGTATCAAGTAATGGGTATAAGTAACGGTTCTCAAGGAATTTTAGCGATTAACAAGTAACGAGGCAAGTAGTATAAATTTTTTATTAGGTTTGTTACTTGATTTGGACTTGCAAATAATCTAATTTGTTGACTTGTTAACTTAGACTTGCCTAAAGCAAGTACTTGTTATGTACGTGGCAAGTAGCGGGTCTAAGGCGAGTAACAAGTAGCTATGCCCAGCCTTACTTCGTAGCTTCTCTTCTACAGAATAAATGATTTTTGCACTGAGAAAAATTTTTAGAAAGCTTTAATATGACCTGAATTGAGATATTGGACCCTGGTGGGCTTCTATTTGTATTTTAGTCATCACTAAATATATACAACCATTTTATATTTTGGCATTTGTTTTTAATCTATCAAGTATTTTTGCAGCAACTTTTTCACTTAAACCTTTGTTTTGTAAGAAATTACTTCAAATGCCATCATTATTAAGACAAAAGTAATTAATAATCGATGGGTATAAGTGTAATCTTAACAATTCAAGATTTCATATGGAAATAAGCATTATTTATCATGATTTTGTAGGAATATGCTCCTACAGAGTCGTTTAACATATAAATATTGCTAACTTATATGAATCTAAGAAAAATCTAAATCGTTTTTAAATAGTCAATAAAATCAGAATTTTAATAATATTTACAAAGATATTAATATCTTTGTAAATATTTACCAAAATCTAAATCGTTTTTAGCATCGTCATCGGAGTGATCGAAATGAGAGGAAGGTCCAGGTGCTGATGAATGAGCGTCCGTATAAGATTTGTAGCTGCAACGAGAGACATCTGCCCAAATGCTCTGTAGGCTCTCCACGACATACCTCTGAAAGGTGGCACTCTCCATCGGCAGATCTGGAGGTGGACGAAATGAAGGTGCAGGACCAGATGTAGGTTGGCATCGTGAACGACGAGAGTGACATCCAGCAAAGTCAGGAGAGGGTGCGTCATCAGCTGTCGGAGTAGAGGGGATGCGTGGCGCAGCGCGTACACGTGTGGCAGGGCAACCGAGAGCAAGCTAGGGTCTAGATCGAATCGCCGCCGATAGTGGTCAGTGCTCGGTTGGGGAGCTGCACAAAGAGCTCGCCATCTGTTGTGGGAAGACACCAATGCCGTGTTGGCTTCATCCAACGCATCTGATGTAGATGATGCTCGTCCATGAGGGAGCGAGCTGTGACAATCGAGCACTCTGAAATGGAGATGCCGACGTGCTTGAAGATGGGAGAGACCAGACTGCCGACCGACTCGGTCTTCTGCGCAGTGGCATAGTTGCGTCCAGAGAAAGGCTTGGTCTTCAGAGAGACCAAGTGGTGCGCGAAGATGCCACTCATATCGATCCTCCAGAATGAGGTCGCTGATAGTCTTGTTGAGGAGTATCAGCTCAGAGATACGCATCTTGTTCGGCTCCATCTTGCAAAGGAGGGTGTTGCTCAGTATGCGGACGATGCAGCGGAGCGTGGGGTGGCGAATGTTCATCTGCCTGGTGGTCTTGCAGTGGTAGGATCCAAAACCGATGTGTTTCCAAAAGGCCTGGACATCTTGGAACTGAGTCGGCAAACCTACCTACCGGAAGTCGCACCGAAAACCGTAGATGTCGCAGAGGTCAAGAATAGGCAGCCTGTAGCGAACTCCGCCGATCAGAAAAGTCAGAGTGCCCTCCAGCGCGTCACGGTGGACCTCGTTTCTGTAATAGACACGTGCAGTCGCGAGAAATTAGTGGACCAGATCGGGGTAGAGGTTGTATTGACGCGTGTACAAAGTCCATAGGCCAATCTTGTCGAGCATGTCTGAGAGCTCCACATCGATGCCTAGGCGGCGCATAGTGTGGGGGTCAATGAAACGCGTAGGAACCATAGCGACGCGCAGCCATTCGTTGTAGAACAGCGTATCATAGTCGTCACACTGAATTTATGGACTTGGGGAGATTGCAGAATCTCGTGTGAGTATAGTGTCGGTCGACACTGAGGTTCTGTACTGGCAGATTCTCGGCAGGAATACGTCGAATCTCAGTCGCAATGAAATAAATCCTCTCATCAGGTAGGGAATCATTAATAGACACGGTTTCATCGATCCTCATTCGCGAGAGGTGGTCTGCAACTCCATTCTCCACACCTTTCTTGTCCTTAATCTCAATATCAAAACCTCGGAGCAAAAGAACCCAACGACATATGCGAGGCTTGAGATCCTCGTTCTGCAGCAGATATTTGTGAGCAGCATGATCGGTGTGAACGACTATGTGGAGTTATGTGGAGTTAGTACCAAGAAAGACATATCTTAGATTGGCCGGAGGTGGTTTAAGATCGAGCTTAGGAGCTCTCTCCTCACTCCAGTCGCTGAATGAATCGGGTTGTGCAGGAGTGACGACCAATTCCTCGGGCAGAAATGATTGGTGTCGATCAATACCCTCAGTGGTGTCGATCGATGCCTCATGGCTGTTGTCAAGCATCTTGGCATATCCGATAGCAACCTCACTTGAATATACCTCTGAATTAGCTGAACAGACCAGTGCTCTCTCTAGCGGATTCTTAGGATGTAACCTCATGAAGTACTCGTCCGATATGTCGTTGAAAGTGTCGACGAAGAATGTCTGCCCATCAATGGTTGGCTTTTTCATCATCTTCTCCATGTTGAAGGTCATGATCAGATCACCGATGTTAAGGCATATCCTCCCATTTTTGCAGTCGATCAGAGATCCGGCTGTAGCTAGAAAGGTTCTGCCAAGAATGAGTAGATCCTTTGGCTCTGCGTCGTTCTCCAGGACCATGAAATCAGTTGGAACCAAACAATCTCCGATCGTTATTAGAACGTCCTCGAGCAATCTTTCGGGAAATCGAACTGAGCGATCAGCTAGAATTAGATTAATTCTAGTGGGTGTGAACCGAGATCGTAGAAAGAGCACTGGAACCGAGATCGTAGAAAGAGCACTCGAACCGAGATCGTAGAAAGAGCACTGGAACCGAGATCGTTGAAAGAGCACTCAAACCTTTCTGTAAAGATCGTACAGTCCAAAACGAAACTTCCAAGGGCTGGTAGCTTCTCTGGAATCTTGTTAAGAAGGATCGCACTGCACTCGTGGCTAATCCTCAGCACTCTCTCCTCAAGGTTCACATTGCTCGATACCATTCGCTTGATATACCTTCTGAAAGCTGGTGAGGTCATGATAGCATCGACGAATGGGAGTTCAACAACCAACTTCTCAAGCATTGCCCTACATCTGGCTTCTTCCACTTTCTTTTTAGTCTTGGTAGGAGGTCGAGGGAAAGGTATCTTAGGCACATAAATCCTTTCTGTGTTCACCGGAGCCTGCTTCTTCTCGATATCCAGACTAGTGTCGATTGATAGTTGTGGTTGTGCCGCGTTCTCAACAGATCGTTGAACAGGTATTGATCGATGTAGGTTGGTATCGGTCGACACTGGGTGAGTGTCGATCGATGCCGGTGTAATTTCAGGAGCTTCATCGTCGTCGTCTCCTTAAGGTGATGGCATGAACGTGTTCCCTTGGATTCACCTTTTCTCTGGAAGGAAACCATCATGTCTCTTAACTGTTTCTGTAGTCTGGGCAACCTGAGTTTTCAGCTTCTTCTGATGAATGTTAAAAGCTTTGAAATTTCCATTCAGATCAGTGTAAAGGGCATCCATCTTCCCATTGAAATCAACAGTCATCTTCTGCTGCCCCTCACGAATCTGTTCAAGCATGGATTCAACCTTGCTCTTCTGAGTCTTGGGGGGTGGAGTCTGGTAAGATGAATTTTTGGAAGTGCGAGTGTATCCGCTGTTCTAAAACGGTTTCTGAGCAAAGGAATTTGCTCCGAAACCTGAGGGTTTGAAATCAGACTTGAATCCTCCTCTTAAAGAGTTGTTGGTGAAACTGCGATTGTACGACGAATTCTGAAAGCCATTACCCCCAATGTAGTTAACATCCTCTGCTTCACTTTCTTCTATGTTCTTGACTTCTTCAGCAAAATGTACTGCCTTCTGCTGTTTGCCCATCAACAAATTGTGTACTAAATCTAGATTTGCGTGTACCTCAGCAATTTGCAATCCGTCGACGTTCCCATTCTGCTTCTTCCACTTGTAGTCAGCATTCTTGGTGCTGTTGCTAGACGTCAAGTTCTCAATCAGCACATAAGCATCTTCAGGATACCTCATGTTGAAATTCCCATTGCTCGCAGTATCCAGAGCCATCTGATACCTCCAATCGATCCCTCGGAAGAAAATACCCAGCAACTGAACCTGTGTGAAACCGTGATGAGGACAATCTCTCAGATAAGATCGGAATCTCACCCAAGCAGCCTTGAATGCCTCAGGTCCTCCCTGAGAAAACTAGGAGATCTTGTTCCTGAGCTCTTCGGATCTTGCATCATCATAAAAGTTGTTCAGGAACGCATTCTTAGTCTCCTCCCAGGTAGTCAGCGAACCAGGAGGTAACTGCTTCAGCTAGTAAGTTGCATCCCCACCAAGAGAGTATGGGAAAAGCTTACAGAAGAGGAACTCATTGGGCACTCCATTGTACTTGATACTAGCGACCAAATCTTTGAACCTCTCGATGTGATCCATGGGATGCTCGTTAGAAAGACTATGAAAAGGATGCTGGCAAACGAGAGTGTAGTATGCAGGCTTCAGCTCAAAGTCATTCCTCTGAAAGGTGGGAATACGAATCGCAGACTAATTAGCATAGAACTGATCGGGTCTGTTGTATTCCCGAAGCGTGCTGGCACGATTAACTATAGCATTCCCAACATTCCCACGCACAACTGGTAGGATAACTTTGTTGGCTACCGGTGCAGGGATAGCGATGTTCCCTTATGCATCAAGCCTCTCTGCTTGCTCATTACACAGATGACCTTCCTGATCTCTCAAAACCCCATCTTCATCTCGAGCGTGCACATTTGGATTGTTCATCTTTGTTTGCTTTTTTTTTTTTCTGATTTTGCGCTCTAAATCAGCTAGTTCTTTGTTGGATAGATTAGTCAACTGCTTGTTCTTGCTTCTTCTAGTTTCACGATTATGCATACACCTGAAACACAGAAGTTAAAGCACGTAAGTAATAGGGATTAAGACGAGTATCACGATTATGCATACCCTTCAGGTATCGATCGATACTCGACAACTAAGTCGAAATTCTAAACTGAAATCTAATGGCAAATTAAATTCCCCGACAACAGCGCCAAAATTTAATATGCTCAAATATAATACCCTAAAAGTACCTAAGCTGTAGATGTAGTATATTAGGGGTCGAACGACAAAAACTCAAGATTATCACTCAACAAATTTTTGAATATGAATCATGGTAAGTAAAATAAATGTAATTGAAAACAGCAAATTAATTAAAAAATGGGTAGTAAGATCAATGAGAGGAAAGCGCTAAGCCTAGGGGAATTCGCAGGTAAATGAGAATTGCTAATCAAATAGAATGTCAGGAATATAATAATCACCGTTCTCGAACTTGAAACACAAATGTAAAATCAACCAATTGTCGCTGCGAAGATTATCTATGTCTAAATCTAGAATTCCAAATTTCTTTGCAAATCCTATGAATTCAAACAAGCATTAATGATCAGGTTCAATTGTTCACAAAATCCTTAACCAAATTTCTTTGCGAATAGATCTTTTGCTCACCAAACACTAGTTAAGGAAATTAATCACACTTTCGTGGTAATTAATCAACCTAATATCATATTCTAGGTCGCGAAGATAGAATAAGTAGTAATCACAAGTCTAGGTGAAAAACTCTATAGATTTTCCTAACAATTCAATTCAATCTAACAATTCATCAAATACCTTTGAATAACCCTAAACCTAACAACGAATGTACTCAGACATGGTGAATGGAACAAACATCATGAATAAAATAGATTTTATTAAGTAAAAATAGAGTAAATAATACAAAGAGGGTTCAAGGTTCTTCTCCCAAAAACTCTGATGCAAAATCTCTATCTCCAGGTATGAGTTCGTTCTCTCTAAAGTGGCAGAAAAACCTAATTATAATCCTAAAACACGTCTTGGGCTTAATTGCAAATAAGGAAATCTTCTGGGCCAACTTCAAACTTGCTGAGAATTGCGCGTTCTCTTTCTTGGATATCGGTATCGATCGATAGGGGAATGGCGAGTTTTGTTTCTTCTAAATGTCAGTGTCGGTCGATACTGAGCTTCACATCGGTTCCCGACCTGTTTCAGCTCCGAAATGCTCCAGAAACTTCAATAGATCCAACTTAGCACCAAACGTACCTATTTCCTGAAAAGACTCTAAAAAACTCTAAAAATACTCGAAAGACTTAATAAAAGGACTTATATCATGGTTAAAAGCGGGTAAAAACCATGTTATATCAACAATATACTCTTGTGAATCCACATGACTACGTAACAGATACTCATTCCACACACGACTTAGTGGATTAATTAGGCGATCAACTGTAAGAGAAGGGAAATTGTTTACCGTTGCAAATTTTTGGCCTCGGGAATGGAGCTAATATCCAAGGATCATTCCATACAGAGATAGATGTCATGGCTCCGACTCGTTTGATAAGTCTTTTTAACACCAGAGGGTGAGCTGGTAATATACTTCTTCATCCATAAGAATGCGAGTATGATTTTTCCACATCCAAGGGACTAGATTTCTGAAAATATATTCCATTGAAAACCTTGGCAAATAGCGATTATGGGGCCCGTGAGTAATCGCCAAAGTTGCTTTGCTAAAAGTGCTGTGTTGAAGTCCTCCATACATCCGAAGCCAAGCCCTCCATTTGCTTTAGCTTAGCACAATTTATGCTAGGCCATCCAATGCATCCTGCGATGATGCCCATCTATCACCAAAACATAGTGATTGCGCTCGTAAGCTTAGACATAACCATTTTGGATGCCTAAAACATGACATAACATGTTGTTAACGCTGACCCAACTGATTTAATAAGCACTTCCTTTCCCCCTTTGACAGAAACTTTGCCACCCAACCATTTATCTAATCTTGTAGACGTTCTCGCACAAAAAAAAAAATCATTTTGTTTTCGAACCATCCAAGCTTTCCGGAATTCCCAAATAAGTACCCATCCCGTCGATATTTGATATGCCTAAGGAATCCATTAATTCATGTTTAATGGACTCATCCACCGTATGTCTGAATTGCACAAATGACTTAGCAAAGTTAATATGTTGCCCCGAAGCAGCTTCATATTTACGAAGTATATTCAGAATCCCTAAATATTGTTCCTTGGTAGCCTTACAACAAAAAAAATTTTCATATGCGAACAGTAAATGAGAGATTGATGGCCTCGCTTGTGCCACTTTCAAACCTATAAATTTTTTTCCCGTTCGGCCTTTTTAATATTTGTTATCAAGGCCTTCGTGAAAAGTATAAATAAATAGGGAAAAAGCAGTCGCCTTGCCGTAACCTCCATTTCGGTGTGATAAGACCCCTAGCTTGGCCATTGATTAAAACGTGGTATTTAATTTAAGTAACACACTACATCATCCAGTCAATCCATTTTTCACAAAACTCAAACTTCCGTAGAAAAATTTCAACGCAAATCCACTTCACTCGGTCATAAGCTTTACTCACATTTTTTTTAATCGCCATGTACTTGCCTTTTCAGGCTTTATTTGTGCGAAGACCATGAAACATCTCTTTGACGATAAGAATATTATCCGAGATCAGACGACCAACTACAAATGTCGATTGTGTTTCCGAAATTAGTTTCGGTAGAAACCGTTTCAACCTCTGACATAGGACCTTAGATATAATTTTGTACCCCACATTATAAAGGCTTATAGAACGTAACTTGGTCATCCTGCACGGTCTCTACGTTTTTGGTGTCATACAAATATATGTCAGATTCAACCGCTAGTCGAACTCACACCTCTGCATAAAGGAATTCATTAGGTCTAACAGTAAATATGCCTTACGAGTAAACCACACTTTTTTGGAAAAATAATGTCGTGATGCCATCCGGTCCCCGCGCTTTCTCCGGATGCATCATAAAGAATGCCTATCTTAATTTCCAATTATGTGACTGGTGCCGTAAGTTCCTCATTTATTTGAGAGGACATCATTGTTGGAATTTCATCTAGTGTGCCATCAATATCATGCAGCTCCGATGATGTAAATAACTCCTCAAAATATAAAATCGCCACCTGCTGCACTTGTTTGTCTTTAGTAACCCACATTCCATTCAGATCATACAAATCCACAATTCTATTCCTCGCTCGTCGTTGTTTTTTCTGAGCATGAAACAAATTGGAGCTTTGATCACCCGATACCAACCACGTATTCTGATTTTTTTTTTGTCAATACAATTCGTCATCGCATATGCCTCCTTTAAATGTAGCGTTAAGGCCGCTACCTCATCCGGAGTACTACGGTCATTATTCTGCACCTCCTCTAACTTTTTTGCAAGTCATAAATCAATTCTCTACCATAAGATTGATATGGTTTTTCGCCACCTAGAAATAGCCCGACGACAACTCGTTATTTAATCAACAAAGCCGCCGAAGCCTATTTCCCGGTTATTTGACCAACCTTCCGAGATGGCATTCATCAATTCCTCTTTTCCAATCCAACGCTTATCAAAACGAAGGTTCCTCCGAGCCCAAGATATTTTATCTTCAATTACCGCGAGTACCGGTTTATGATTTGAAGCTACCATAGGTAAGTTTTCAACAAAAGACTTTCTAAAGATCTCATGCCAATCCTCATTAGCCAAAGCTCTGTCGAGACGATATTGAATTGGTTTCTTATCCCGCCATCCTCTCCATGAAAGACTGCCACCGAGGGAAAGGAAATCCAACAATCCACACTCACGAATCATTTGATTAAAAGAAATAAGAGGCATGTCTCAATGAATCATTGGACTATTGTTGACTCTCACTTTTGGGAGAAAATTGGGAACCCGAATTTTTGGTAAAAAAATTGTGAACCCATATTTTTGGAGGAAAAATTACCAAAACACGTTTTAGCGAGAAAATTGCGGACTTACAGTTTTGATGGGTAACTTGTGAACCCGTATTTTTTGGTGGAAAAATTACGGAATTAGGTTTTTTTTGTGAAAATTACGGATTAACGTTTTTTGCGAGAAAAGTGCAGACTCGCATTTTTGTCTAGTAAAATTACAAACTCATGTTTTTGGCATAAAACATCCGGCCTAACGGGGCTCAATTCCGCAGGGAGATTTTTTGAGAGACTTACTGATGGAACAAGGAAAATTTAGCAAATGACGTCCCTTGAAAAAGGGGATAAGATCAATAATTCTATCCCCGACCATCCACCTCTGTAGGGAAGAGGGAATGAGTGTCAGGAAATTTTCTTACCAATTCAGCATTGGGGGCGTAGTTGGAAGTGTCAGATCCTTGTGGTGCAGGGGAGACACTCTGTGCGGAACCTTAAACATTTTGGACTATTATTATCTCTTCAACACCATGAACGATATTAGCAGCTGCAAAATAGCTAGGACGACTAATACCTTGACTAATAAGTCCTATTAATGTTATATGTATATTACTGCCAATATCCCCTGAATCGCAGTATTAACATACTCTAACACACTTATAAAGCCGTCTACGTAAGCGTCCAAATGTGCGGTCTCGACCGGTTCTTCAACCTCCTCATCACCATGCATATTTTCTTGAGCATCAACATCTTCCATATAAACACCACCATCAACTTCTTCAAAGTAACGGTTACAGGGACACTCCTAGCAAAGAATTTTTTTGAACTTCCATGATTACTATCCTTAACAACCTGATTCCTTTTTCGCTTGCTAGCAGCCTTACAAGATAGCTCCACACGGCCTTTGGATAACTTCTTATTAGGAGTAGGGGGTTTAGCATTCCCCTTAGAACCAGTGAAAACAGATTTTATAGCAGAAGCACTGGTGTCATTGCCCTTTAAACGAGCAACTAGTCGATCCTCCAAATAGCTAATATCGTTAGTTACCTGAGCACTAATGGCTTTCCTATCCATTCCATTTGGGCATCAGGAAAGGGTTTTGCACCCTGATCACCTCTATTACTAGTTCCTCAGTCATAAAACTTCTTCCTCCTTCTAGACTTGATCATCTTTTTACTATCGGTTTTATCTTTAGGTTCATGAGCAAGACTAGAGAGATCAACACCTCTTGCAAAATAATCATGTGTACTCCATTTATGACCTAGCTTTACCAAACTTACTTAATGGTCTACTTTCACATCTACCACTTCATCAGACCAAGAAAAGTCATCTCCAGCAACATCGTTTGCAACAGGGATAATGAATGCAAATGGGACCTAGAACCAAAAAAAAATCTACACATGCAATTAGCCATGATGCCATGTCACTACATGATATGTCCAGAAACATATGATAATGAACGGAGACGTGAGTAAATCACTCACCTCCTCTTCCTTGTCAATCACCCAGATAGGGTTTAGTTTCAACTTAGCCAATGCAGTGGTACCAAGCACTACACCCTCATCACCAGAGTTTTCATCATCGTTCACAAGGCTCCCCGCATGCATGCTCATCTCGATGTCAGAAACAACCTCTAGTAACACAAGGTAAAGAGCATGAACAAAGCCTTGGACATAAAAACTTGTCTAGGAAAGGCCATATGCTTTCCGACATCTAGTAACACGAGATTTAATACATGACATATTCATTTCAAAGGACGTCCTGCCCTACAAATAATAAAGGTGTCAACATCCCGCAGGAGCTCGATAGTTTCTCCGTGAACCTTCCTATGCATGGACCGAGTCCCATCAACAAACACGAACAACACATATTTTAACAGTGTGGCACTGTCATGGAAAACCTTCCCTTTCAGTCGACGAACGAGAATCTCTGGAGTTATCTCATCATTCTTAGAAAACATATTAAACAAGTATGGAGCCTGGAAGACATTTTTCTTTCTTTGTCCTGTATTATCTATTGGAATTGGATCGCATTTAAACCCTGTGATTGACGCAAACTTCGTGATACCAAATCAAATTGGTTTGCCAACGAACAAAAACCAAAACCCATGCTTCTTCCCGATGACTAACTGTCTCGTAACAAGGATAAACATAATTTGTTGGAAATTGAGGATTTTTGACGAATTTTAAACAATTGTAGAGAGTTCTTCTTACTCCAAGCACTCTACCAAATCGTTAATCTAGTGAAATTGATGTTATTTGTGGACTCTTTCGCCGTGTTTGACAATCATTTTCAGTAGATCTTCTATCTCGAATTCGATTTGAAATCTCTATTAGAAAACGATAATAAAAGAAAAAGAAATGAGTTTAAATAGGGAAGAACTAGCAACAGAGAAGAAGCTCCAGATTTAAGTAGATAAATTGAACTACTTAGAATTTGGTAATTCATCAAAAATCATTTTTATTTATTTATTGGAGAAAAGAAAATACTTTGGATTTTATCAAAGTATTTGGATGAAAATATGAAACTGAAAAAGCAATTAATATTGGGTAACTAATGAATTGACGATATAGTAATGCTATTGATTTGATTACTAATATAGAAAGGATAACTTATTGAGAAGTTTTTTTCTTTAATTTTTAAGTTATTGAGGCCAGACCCCATGATGGTGGCGACAAAACTATGAGAAAGGAGAAAGTTTATAAACACATGAAAACAATTCAATATGATTGCAGCTTCTTGGATTCAATTCAAGATCTCTTGGATTCAATTCAAGATCTCTTGGATTCAATTCAAGATCCATGATTGGATTGATCATCTTGAAGATAGTCACCAGTTTCGTCAATTAATTTTCATTTTGATCCATATACACACATATAATATGTTCAATAACGAAATTAACTAGTGTCTTTTAAGCTCTTTTAGGTTTGAAACCAAATAATTTAAAAAATCGGATTGAACACCCATAGACTTCGTAAGATTCTAAAAATGAAGAAAATATACATTTAGCACCAAATAAATTTTACAATAAATTACTTTTTAACATTAAATATCACATCAGTTTGTTTATAACACTATCCCGCGTTGTAGCGCGGTACATATCTAGTTTTATAAAAACTATATAAGGTTTTAAATTAAGTTATTTGTATTATTATTGAGAAAAAAATAAACAATAAGAAATGAAAAAAACTGGTCAAGAAAAAAGGAACCGAAAAAAAAAACTCGATCTAAAAGTAAGCAAATTTTACCATACAACAAGAATATCTTTCCATCATTTTTTAATCCCTTAAATGAAGCTAATTTTTTTTGTAGAGAGAATTAGCTAAAAGTGATAAAAATACAGTAGTTTGTGGATCTAGATCTTTTAGTAGTTAGGATTTATTGATAACCAAAATAATCTTAAATCCTTTTAATATCTAAGTAAATTATATGTAACTAAATTAACATCAGCTATAAACAAGGATAGAATATTATTGGATAAATTAATTGACACTTGACCCAGAAGTCTTCTTTAACCTTGATATAAAATCCACTTCTTATAAAGACCCATCTTTCTCTTCCGTTCTCTTAATTCCAGTTTTATAGTCTCGTTTTGGCTAAACTGTTTTAGTCTTCCCCTCAGTTTGATTCATTTTGTATTTTAGGGTTTCTTGGATAATTAGACGATTCTTCGATATTTTCAAGGGTGCAACATGGATTTGATTGCTATTGAACATGCTCCGTTGATTTTTATGTTTGGTTAAGTTTAAATTATATGCATTAAATTTGTGTGGGTAAGTATAATTTTTACTATGATATATGTTTAATGTTTCATTATAAATAAATAAATAAAAATATATATATATATATATATATATATATATATTTATACTCGCTTCTGGCACGTACTCCCTTCCTAATTTTTCGAAAATATTCGCTTCTCCGCTTCCGCATACCCGATTCCGCTTCCGCTTCCACGTACCCGATTCCGCTTTCGCTTTCGATTCCATGCAGCTTAGAATTGTTGTTCATCTTCTTCTGGAACAATAATAATGTAACTAAATTAATATTGGATATAAACAAGGATAGAATATTATTGGATAAATTAATTGACACTTGATACGAAAGTCTTCTTAAATCCTGATATAAAAGCCACTTCTTATAAAAATCCATCTTTCTCTTCGGTTCTCTTAATTCCAGTTTTTAGTCTCATTTTGGCTAAACTGTTTTAGTCACCCCCTTAGCTTGATTCATTTCAAAATTGTATTTTAGGGTTTCTTGGATAATTAGACGATTCTTCCATATTTTCAGGGGTTAACTACTGGATTTGGTTGCTAGTGAACATGCTCCGCTGATTTTTATGTTTGGTGAATTTTAAATTATATATATTAAATTTGTGTGGTTAATTAAACTTTTTAATATTATATATGTTTAATATTTCATTAAAAATATATATATATATACATGCTTCTGTCACGTACCCGCTTCAATACTTTTCTAAAATATTCGCTTCTCTGCTACTGAACGCTTCCGCTTCCGCGTACCCAATTCCGGTTCCATGCATCTTAGAATTATTGTTCATCTTCTTCTGTAACAATAACAATGTAACTAAATTAATATTGGATAGAAACAAAAATATAATAATATTGGATAAATTAATATTATATTGGATGAATTAATTGACACTTCACCCGAAAGTCTTCTTAAACTGGGATATAAAAGCTTCTTCTTATAAAACCCCATCTTTTTCTTCTAAACTGTTTATGCTATAAAAACTCATCTTTCGTTTCGTTTTGGCTAAATTGTATTTTAGGGTTTGTTGGATAATTAGACGATTCTTCCATATTTTCAGGGGTTAACAACATGGATTTGGTTGCTAGTGAACATGCTCTTGTCGTATCTTTTATGCGACCTCTTTATTTGTTCCTTTACATTCCTTGGTCTATCCATCTTAGTTTTATTTTTTGACACTGGCATCACCGTGGGCATCTTGCACTAGACATACCAAGATTCTTGTCGAGAGTCTTGGTGAATTGGTTAAGAGCTGGTGGGACCTTCAACCTCTGCTTAAGGATCCTCTTCTGCCTTTGAAGACGGATTGATTTTGGCCATTTGATGTACCGAGAGAGATCCTTCTTAGGAGGCAAAGCTCCGCCAATACCGAATTGCTTAGGCCTCCTCTCAAATAGAGGGTTTGTAACTTTTTCCTGGGGATCAGAAATCATAAAAGTAATTTAGGAAAAAAATCCAAGAAAATGTTGGAAAACCTAAAAGAAGAAGAGAAGGATGTACCGTCTTCTTCTTGGCAGTTACTGTAAGCAAATTTTTATGTTTATAAAACCTGTTTGATTTCAATCTTGATTATATATTAATTGTGTGTTTGCTGGATTCATGATTTTAGGTATGCCGTTTAGCTTGCTACAACTATTCTATACTGATAGTTAGTTGCATGCGTAAGGAACTGCTTAAGTACACAATTTAAGATCCTGGTGAGCTCACTTTATTTGATGCGTCCACTAGTAAGGAACATATGAATGGAACATGTATACACACAAGCATATCCATCAATGTTGTTTGCATCACTATTTTCTTGTTTGCATTTCTTAATTTCCATGGGGGCTTTCTAAGCAGATTCAACACGGTTTCAGCTACAGACACTTCTCTTCTAGTCGAAAAGAACAAGAAACATCGTAGGAGGATGAATTTGTTGTTGTAGACCATGATGCTTCTACTACCACCACAAACACTCTAGTCTGCAACAATGAATCAAAATCTGAACAAATGAAGACTCATTCTGAATCTGATTCAGAAAAAACAGAATATGAAACTGATTCTTGGGAAGGTGATAATTTTGGTGTTGTTGTTGACACAAACTAAGAGGTATTTAGGTCAAAAGTCTCTACTAGTGATAATGTGGGTAAGGTCGACTTGGTCACAACAGTTCTGATAGTTGTTGAATCGAGAGTAACTCAATGGAGAGGATGTGGAGTGGTTCTTAACATCAATGGAGAGGGAGAAGCAGAGGCCGAGCCTAAGAAGAAGACAATTGATGAAGAGAGCTTCAAAGCCGTGAGCATGATGAGACAACTAATGAAGATGGTGAAAGAACTTGCTATTAAGAGTAAGAAACACACAAGGCCGCTGCGTAAAGAAGAAAAAACTATTTTGTCTTTTTGAAATCATTTCCTTCTGTCTTGGAAAGATATTTTGATGTTTCTTTTGTTTCCTTATCAAAGTGAAGAGTAGTGCCCAAAGCTCTACAGAGGAAGATAGAGACGATCCCATGAGAATTTTGCAGATTGTTCTGCGGTGTTTCTGTAAATACCAAAAGTTTTGGCATAATTTCGTAAATAACATGGGATCATTTCGTAAATACAAAAAGTTCTAGGGTAATTTCGTAAAAATTTAAGGTAATTTTGTAAATATCGAAAGGTCTAATGTGATTTTGTAAATACTAAAAGATCTGGGATACTTTTTAAGTATTAAAAAATTTAAGGTGGACTCAAAAATATCAAAAGTTCTAGGGTGGATTTGTAAATGCCAAATTTTCTAAGGTAATTTAGTAAATAACGATAAATTTAGGGTGTTTTGTAGATACCAAAAGTCCTATAGTAGTTCCATAAATACCAAAAGAACTAGTGTACTTTTAAAAATACCAAAATGTCTTTGTAAATACCGAAACTTCAACGAACGTTTTCTGAATAAAATGACCTTAGAATTAGATTTGTCAACTACGATTACATATTTTCATCATATACAAGATATAAATTTTTATAAAAAAAAATATTAAGAAATATCCTAATTTTGTATTCATGTTATTTGTTTGATTAGAAAAAAAAACTAATTAGTTATACTTTTTGATTTTCTTTTCATGAAAAGGTAAAGAGATTTTAATGAAAAAACCCCTCAAGTATCGGCAATTCCATTTAAAAATTCTTAACTAAATTATTAATGAAAAAACCGTTAACTAAGAGATTTGAATGAAAAGACCCCTAAAATACTAGTCGGTGCATTCAAAACCCCTCAACTAAATTAATAACAATAAAAATCCATAAGTTCATAATTTAAGTTCATAAATTAAGTACATAATTTACATAATCCTCAACTAAATTTATAATTCCGCCTAAACATATATCGTTTAGTTGATATTTTGCGTTGTTACTTGTTAAAAAAACAACATGTGTGTATTTTTTTAGACTTAAAACAATGTGGTGTTTGTTCAAAAACAAATATGAATTTTTAAAGATCGCTAATGTTGGTTTAAAAATATCAAAATTGTTTGAAAAACTGTTATCTGTTATCGTTCTTATCTTTATTTCAAATTCGTTTAATTACTATAATTATAAATGAATTTGTTTATTTCCATTGTTTTAAAGAATGTAGGATGCGATATCTAAGTCATACTGATTCATTGTTTGAGATTATAAATCTATTGCATTACGTTTCTCATGTTATTTTACAAAAAACACGACATTCTCTTAGGTATAAAGAAAATATACAAGTAATATTATAACAAATTAAAATACAAAAATATTTATTTGGTGATAATTGTTTAGGATTCTATCAATACTATAGGCGAATGAGTTTTTTTGTTGATAGATATTTACTTGAGGTTCAAAATATCTTTGTAAACATTTAGATTTTTTTTAATTAACACTCTAGTTGAGGAGTTTTAAATGGATAGACTAGTACATATATTTTTTTTTAATAAAATCTCTTAGTTAAGGAAGTTTTTCATTAATAATTGCCATTACTTGATGATTAATTGCCATTACTTAAAATAGAATTGCCATTACTTGATGATTTTTTCATTAAAATCCCAAAGGTAAATATTTATACTACGTAAAAATCATCATATTGTGGAAATAAAAATATTGTGTGGACAAACGTAAACAATTACGTAGAAGCAAGCAGTGAAAGAACTAAAGAAAAAGCAACAGAGGTAGAGTAGTGAAAGTAAACAATTACGTAAGAAAACAACGACGATAGTTAATAAATAAAAAAAACAGACAACCAAAGAAGCAAATAAGGAAACAAGCAAACGAGTGTGTTAAGAAATGACTGAAACAATTAAGAAAGCAAGTATCAACGAATATAAGAAGGTAAAAAACAACGAAGACTGCACAATGAAGTAAGTAAATCAAAGAACCAAGAAGGAAGCAAGCAAACAAGTTAAGCAATTGAGTAAGCAAAGATCAAATAATCCAAGAAACAAAGAATGAATCAAGTAAACATCTAAGCAATCGGTGAAAGAAACAAGCAAGCAAGTTAAGAAATAAACAAGAACAAGTTAACAATGTAACTAAACAAACAAGCACTGACCTAAGCAATAAATAAGGAAAGCAAATATGCATGAATGTATGTATGCACACATGAATGTGTGATGTATACATGTATGAATGTATGCATATATGGATGTATACATGAATGCATGTATGTATGCACACATGAATGAAGGGAGATTCAAGATATCAACCTATATCACACTCTCGAAGCGATCCGTTGTTTTGAGATGCAGTTTTTCCGGTTAGGGAAGCTGGGTGTGGAAGAGGCTGATCAATTACTCTTTTACCCTATCAAATGTAGCAAAATAGACATAGTACTTAGCTGACATAAATTCAACAATAACCTTAATGGGATTTCCATATACAAGTTAACTCAATAAAGACACACATTTTTAGCAAAAGAATAAACATTGACTAAAACACATGAAGTACCTTGAGCCTCTCTTCTTCATTTGTATCCATTATAAATTCTCTCCATTATATATGCCATATACCTAGCATAAATGGCAATAACAAGTTTGCAAATTAGTTAGAACCAAGCCATTCCTTATCAGTTTTAACCAATCAGAAACACTCACCAGCTATCTCTACTTTTGTCTTCTTCTTCCTTCTCATACTTTTGGATTTGTCGATCATCCACCTGACCACTAAGGAATAGAATCAGACAACTTACAATATGGCATTTGATCTATATAATCAGTACATTCTAGATTTCACATTACCAGTAAATCAGTTAGTTCACGATAGTGTTTTTCCAGCTCTGTATGCTCCTACTAGATCAGGGGTATAACGACTAAGCTCATGTTAAATAATCATATGCGTTAAAGGTACCACTTGACAAGCAAACGAAAAATAAAGCATGTAATATAGTCACTTCTGCTTAACAACCATCAAATGAATCCATCATATTCGCAAGACCTTGTAAAGAAGTAAAGCAATGGGTCATGCACACAAAATATTTAAAAGAATTTGACAGGACAATAAAAATTATTTCTTCCAATGAAATAAAAACCCCAATGGGTTCAACAGAGATTTGTCAGGTCTGCCTAAGCCACTTGATAGAAAGTGAAGAGTAGAAACCACAATGCATTGATAAAGAAGAGACAAGCTCGCAGATTCAGTGGATGGTACCTGGCGTGAGTAATGTTTTGCATCCCTCTTCATGGCTGCCATTTCAACCTGTCTCAAAACATACACAAGAAATCAAGAGCTAACATACACAATAGCAGTAAGATGTAAAAGAAGCGACGAAAACATAGTTTTAACAACGGGGTAAGCAAATAGAAAGCTAGCCATTACAATTACAGCCTAAACATATATCGTTTAATCGATATTTTGCGTTATTGCTTGTTAAAAAACGACATGTGTGTATTCTTTTAGACTTAAAACAACGTGGTGTTTAGACTTAAACACTTCCAAGTAACTTCCATTAGGGAGTAAATAGACAAGAAATGTAATAACAGAAAGAAAAACATACACCAAGAAGTCAGCCATTAATAATCATTCTTAAAATAGCAACAAATTTTAGCATTATGCAGTCCATGATAATCAAAACATACTCAACGATTCAGGAAGAGACATTCTCAAAAGAGCAGTAATAAGATAGTAAAATTAAGCAACAAATATAACAATTGTAAATAAGAGAAAACCACCTTATAAGAACTAATAGGTTTAGACAAATTATAGTAAGATTAACCATTACAATTAGCCAACATGATGACCTTCTTCAGAGAAGTATCAATTTTGTATCAAATGATCATAAGAACTATAACCTACTATTAACCGAAGTAGAGATGAAGAGAACATATTCTTCTTCTTTCAGGAAAAGAAGACTTCAAACGATCGGTTACATCAAAGAACTAAAGCAGAAGGATCAGAATCAGAACAAGAACAAGAGCAAAATCTAAACCAAAAACAGAGCCACAAAACCACAATTGTTTTAATTACAGGAGAATCAGAATCAGAACAAGAACAAGAGCAAAATCTAAACCGAAAACAGAGACAAAAACACCACTTTAACTCAATTACAGAAGAAACAGAATCAGAACAAGAGCAAAATCTAAACCGAAAAACAGAGGCCAGTGACAATCTTTTGCTAATGTCGGACCAAAAGCTTCATCCCCACGATGGATGCTCACTCACCATCTTTCTCTACTTTTGACTTTTGCTTCCTTCTCATACTTTTGGATTTGTCGATCATCCACCTGACCGCTAAGGAATAGAATATGTTTGTCCTCCAAATGTATATAAGTAGACTTACCAGCATATATTATTGAAAATGATAGTGTAAAGATTAAAGCGAGAAGTCAGCCATTATAAACTTAAAAGTACAGACTGAAAGCTCATGACCAATGGGGATTTCAAAGCAGTGTTACATAAGCTCTGAAACCATGTGTGATTATCTTATTACTTCCAGATATAACAAAAACATGCCCATGAAAAATTAGAAACCAACAAGTAGATAGCCATACCAACATGTCCAATGAACACCACGTTCAAGTGTCTCTTTTTATTTGCTTATGCTCCCTCTTTGGCAGCCTTCCCTTGAGTAGCTTTCTCTTTAGCTAAAATTGATTATATATATCAGAAAGATAGATAAGTTTTCAGGAAGAGGATACCAGAGAGATGAGACGGAGCAGTATGAGTAGATAGTCTACAAACATTTTTGCTGGGTTATGCACTGGATGAGGCATTACTTGATCATGGTCCTCAGAAGCTTGAAACCACCAAACTCCAAAAATAAATATCAAAATTGTGGCAAATCTTACGTTAAGCAAACTAATTTAGATTTAAAAAAGTAAAGTTATACTAATGATCCAGGTACCTTGTTGCTCATCAAGAACTGAGACTGATTCTTGCACCTCATCTTTCACGTCTGCAAATATAGATAAAAATACCTGGTTATTCTCTATGTCAACCACTCATCAAATGTGTAGTATTCAATTCCATCACATTATAATACATACAAACTTTTAAAAACCATGCCTATCAGTAAACGTGTATTAACCCCATTTACCAACATTAAGCTCTTCTCATTCCAACGGTTAGACAAGACAAAAATCTGTAATATAAGTCTAAAACCTTCTCTATACCATAAGTATGAGAAGCAGCTTCTGTATTAAAAGTCTAAAACCTTCTCTATACCATAAGTATGCTTCTTTCTTCCACATTACCCACTCAACAATCTTTTTTAATAAAAAACCCCATTCTTTGCTTTATTATGGAATCTGTTGTGGTCTGAAAACGTTGTTGGTCATTTTCGCAACTTCCTGGGCCTCGGCTTGCTCCTACACGAGAGCATGAGATTAGGACTGATGAGAAATTGAATTCCATGACTGTGATGTGATATTCAGTGTAAGATAGGAAACATACATGAAGCCGGTGTAATAGATACATCAAGAAGAGATGAACAAATATCTGTAAATTGATAAAAGATGTCGTTTAAAGGTTCGATAAGCGAATGAGATTGAATAGGTATTGAGCGCCTTTAAAGGTAAAGAGTAGGAAAATTCGTGCTATCGGGTACTGCCAAAGGAACCTAGTGGCCTTCAGCTTCTGAGTCCAACAGTTTCACTACATTCTGCAACTGAAGACAGAAGGCGAATAAAGTAAAGATAAGAGTAAAGTTAAAAGAGAACGATGACAAGCAGAGTTTTTCTTAATGGTCTCATAAATCTTTACTTGCGTGCTTGCTGTAGCCATGTGTCGCTGATACAATGGAAGAGGCCTGAAATTGTATTTTGTAAAGTATTGAACAACAAACTCAACATATATATATAGACAAAGCTAAAGACGTACTCTAGTGTATTAACCTCAGAATCTTCTTCCCAAGTTGTTGATGGGCGTCGCGAAACTCTAACTCTACTTTTTTCTACCTCTACCTAAATCAACAAATTTTAGAACCTTTCTTGAAGTAGCATGGAAAGTAAATGTACATATATTTAACCGTAGAGAGATTTTACGCGGACTTGTGCTTCATGAAGACGTTTGACCTCTTTCTCCAACTGAAACTCTCCTGCAGCCTTCTCACTCGTCATAGTCTCCAGTTGCATTTGCTTATAGTACTGAATCAAAAAACCGTGGCCAGAAGCCATCAGACAACTTTGAATATGACTTTTGATCTATATAATCAGTCCACTCTAGAGTTCACATCATCATTAAATTTTTATGTTCGTGGTAGTGTTTTTCCAGCTCTGAATGCTCCTAATTGGTCTGGGGTATAACAATTAAGCTTATGTTAAATAATCATATGCATCAAAGGTACCACTTGACGAGCAGAAGAAAAATAAAGCTTAAAACCCATCTAATGAATCCATCATATTTACAAGATATCTCTTTTGATCGACTCTAATCTTGATTCTTTAAGGAGGACACGACGACTGATCAAATCTTCTTCTCTTTGCCATAGTTTCAAAAGCAACAGATGTCCCGGATTCGAAACAGTAACCAACACGACGACAAAACAAACCCTAACTCTCTGGAAGGAAAACTCGATACCGCCGAACAAAAAAAAACCAAAAATCAAAATCATGAAGAAGACGAAATTGATAGAAATCGAAGAGAAGATGATTGAAATCGATTTGTTACCTTTTGATTTAAACGGTTTTCTCGTGACCCAGTGTAAGAACAAAACCCTCTCAATACCAATCTACAAAATCAAAATCAGAATCTTGAGTAAGACCAGTTTGAAAGTAACTAAAGAGACAAAGATGATTGAAAATTTCTAAAAATCGTTTACTTTCTCTCGAAACCCTAACGAAAGATCACAACGATAAAAAAAAAATGGAAGAACAGATGAGAAAAAAGAGATTTAGCGATGGAATTGTAATATTGGTTTGAATTATATATATATATGGTAGGGCCGGGAGTACTTGCGACCCGACTTGACCCGTTCAAGGAATTGATTTTTCGACTTGGGCTTGACCCGTCCAAAACAAGTACTTGTCAAAACAAGTACCCGTTTGAAAAATGGATACCCGCCAAATACTTGATCCGGCTTGTTCCTTGTCATAAATAATTGAACTTGAAATATTTGTTACTTATCTTTGAAATACTTGAACCAAATTACAATACCACATAAGTACATAAGTCTTAAAAGTTAAAACGTTATATAAGTCTTAAAACATAAGTCTACTTGAAGTCTTGAACAAGATAGATATATGTATTACGCAGCCAAGCCCCTAGTTTAGTTACACACTTGCACGTGCCACTTGGTGGTTCCTCGCTTGACGCTTGGCTCAGTTGGCTGTACAGCAAACAGAAACCAAACAATTCATTAGCCAACAACATCATCGACATTAGCCAAACAAATCAGTTGGGTCACAACAGCAACATTAGCCAAGAAAAAAGAAACCAAACAACAACAACAGTCAACAGCAACAACAATATTTTTGAAACCAAACAGAAACCAAATAAATCATTAGCCAACATCAACATCGACATTAGCCAACATCAACATCGACATTAGCCAAACAAATTAGTTGGGTCACAACAGCAACATTAACCAAGACAAAAGAAACCAAAAAAGAAACCAAACAGCAACAACAATCAATAGCAACAACAATATTTTTGAAACCAAACAGAAACCAAACAAATCTTAGTATCTTACCTTTCATTCTTCTTCTAAAGTTAAGCTAACTCCTTGAGCCAAGTTTCTATAATCATTTGAGGTTTTATACTCTGTAAAAACAACATCAAATTTGTTAGTTTGTAAACATAAGAAAATATTCAAAAATATCATAATACGCATACCATCTTCAACAGTTTCGAATTGTTTAATTGCATCTTCCTAAGAACTTTGTTCATAATCATTGCGAATCCAGTCTTGTGTGAAAATTAGAGCTTCAACCATTCTTGGAGTGAGAGAACTACGAAAAGGATCAATGACACGTCCACTTATGCTAAAAGCTGACTCAGACGGAACAGTTGAAACTGGTATAGCCAAGAGATCTTTAGCCATTAAAGAAAGAGTCCTATATTTTGATCCTATATTCTTCCACCAAAGTAATACATCAAAATTCGGATCAGATCTAGGCACACATACCTCAGCCAAATAACATTCTAGTTCCGACTGGTAAATAGTATTTTCTTCACTCTCTTCATGTATATCAATTAAAGAATCCAATCAAAAGATTGTGTAGTCTCTTCAACTACTTCCGAAGAAGTGTTTACTCCTTGAACTTGGCTACTTTGCATTGAAGAACTGCCAGTTTTATCATTGTAGTAGTTGAACATCTTCTCTAGAACATTGTTGATTCTCAAAATCAACTCTTCAGCTATGTTATCATCTCCAGAACCGTAGCTCTCACGAATTAACCAACTGACATAATTCATTTTATAGCGAAGATCAACAACACAAGCAACAAAAATCATTAAGTTCATGTTCTCAATGTCTCCCCAATATTTATCAAACTTAGCTTTCATCTTCCCAGCCATTAGTTTCTGATTTGGATCAGATTTGTTCAACCCTAACTTTCTTATCATAAGACCTACCCCAAATATCTCCTTTAGATACGAATTTTCAGTAACATATCGAGTTGCTTAAACTTTCAAAGTAGCATCATAAAAGAACTTGAGAATAGGTAGATAAGCCTTTGCATAATCCCAATCTGAGTTAGTAGGTGCACCTCCCAATTTTCCAAGTTCTACTATATACTTCGCCTCCTCTAACCCGAGCATATCAAAACCTCTCTTTAATTTGACGGCTGAATCTAACATGAAGTACGTCGAATTCCATCTTGTCTCTAAGGTACAAGATGAAGGGTGAAGTGGTGAACCGGTGAAGACGAACCTGATATATCGAGATGAATTGCAGAATTGTGGCTGGTTCACAATTGAATCGTTCTTTGTGGAAGAAGAAGCTAATGGAGGAAGAAGCTAATGGAAGAAGAAGAATTCGAGACAGACAGGAGATAGCCCAGTAGTCCACAATTGAATCGTAAGAGTGGAAGAAGAAGCTAATGGAAGAAGAAGAAGAATTCAAATCATTAGTTCACAATTGAATCGTTCTTTGTGCAAGAAGAAGCTAATGGAAGAAGAAGCTAATGGAAGAAGAAGCTAATGGAAGAAGAAGAATTCGAGACAGACAGGAGACAGCCCAGTAGTCCACAATTGAATCGTAAGAGTGGAAGAAGAAGCTGATGGAAGAAGAAGAATTCAAATCATTCAGTTCACAATTGAATCGTTCTTTGTGGAAGAAGAAGCTAATGGAAGAAGAAGAATTCGAGACACGGAGACAGACACTTCACAATTGAATCGTAGATTTGAAAGTGAATTGAAAGTGAAAACCTAAAAATCTCTAAAGGAGAAGAATTAGGTTGGGCCTAATACATAATCGATCGATTGATCGATCCTATTTCAGTATTTCTCCTTATTAAATCGTAATGGGTTATGGGTTGGGCCTCTCTCATAGTTCATTGGCTAATAAGCCTATTCTCTTTAGTCTTTATAAGTTTATTGGCTAATAAGCCTAGTAATATTAGCTATTAGGTATACAAGTAACAAGTATCAAGTCAAGTATCAAGTAACGGGGCAAGTATTATAAATTTTTTATGATACTTGATACTTGACTTGTACTTGCAAGTAATTGAATACTCATACTTGTTACCTGACTTGACTATAGCGAGTACTTGAAATTTCAAGTCGGATACGAGTCGAGTAACGGGTACAAGCCGAGTAACAAGTAATTATGCCCAGCCCTAATATATGGTCTGGCCCGGTTTAATTTAGGCGTGGATCCGAGCCTGAAAAAGTAATACTGTAACGGTCTAATAGTCGTATCTTTGACTCGTTTTAATTTAGATTTGGTTTCTAACCTGATAATGAAAAAAATTATAACGGTCGTAAACTCTTCATTAAATGTGTTTGAACTCTACTAATCTCAGCCGTCCGATTATTCGTGTAACTTGAATCGAACCATTACTTTTCATTTAACATTGTATTTAATCAAATCTCCGTCAACTTAATTTAATTGGGCTAAATATTTCTTTTGGACTTAGACTTATGTGAGATTTTTTTCTGTCAACAACAATATATTAGTTTAGATAGACTTATGACAGATTAATTATACCACAATTATATTTTATTTGTTGGATTTAAAAGAAAATTTTCTTTTAAAAAATTATGAAAAAATGGATCCTCAAAGTTACAATATAAAAGATATATAATACAGACACAATATATCATATATTGTGACAACTTGTAAAACATGAAAATACTTATTAAACACATGAAAATACTTATTAAACACGAAAATTTATTTATCAGTTTGATTTATCATATGCAATCTTCATATAGCTATACTATATACACAGTAGTGATTACTTGTATGACAAATCAAATACTTATTAGACATTTTTTTTTGAATGAATGTGAAATTTTATTCAAAAAACTCTTTGTACAATGAATATGTCCTTGAGTTCAAAATGTTTTTAAAAAAATTTTCAACAGCTAAAAAAGTCAAAACTCTGATGAAGGCGATTTCGAGAGGGATTTCGTTACGGTTACTTTACAGTTTTTTTTTCACCAAATTTGTGTCAGTTATTGAATTTCTCGTTGAAGATGCAACGGTTCTCTTTTCTCTCAACTGCTCTTCCACGTTCAAACCCACGATGGAGACCACGTCTTCACGTGATGAAGTTTCTCCTGCAATCGCGAAGACCATATTTCATTATAAACTCGCAGTCTTCGTCTCATGTTTGGATTTCGGTTGACCCCTCTTCGATTAAGAAGTTTCTTTCCTCTAAGGTTTTATCCAATCCTATTCAAAATGGGAGACAATTTACGCCGTGCCTTGCAACACATCGCCCTTCGACGCGATGATCCTCTGATTTCTTTGCCTTCATCCATTGTATCCCAGGCGATGGCCGAGAATCGCTTCATCCTGATTGGCCGTTCCGACAAAACCGAGGCGATAAATTTATCGTGCAATCCTTGCCAATATTCCGCGCATTTGGGGTCAGAGTGGTATGTTCACGGTCGGTTGGTTGAAAGGAAACTGTTTCAATTTGTCTTTCCTTCAGAGGAGGCTCTTGAAATGGTGATGAGAAGGGGTCCTTGGGCATATGTAGACAGGATGCTTATTCTCGAGCATTAACAGCCTAACATAAATCCATTAATGATCAACTCTATTCCTTTCTGGATTCAAGTCCGGAGAATCCCTTTCTAGTGCTTAAACTATGAAGCGATCACCTATATTTGTCGTGCGATGGGTGGTGTTGCTGCGATTAGTACTGATTATGACGTTGTTGCTGCGATTATTACTGATTATGATGTTGTTCCTGCGATTCTTGTTGAGTTTGTTCGCATACACATCAACTGGAATATCGATGATCCTATCAAATTTCAAAGCAACTTTCAAATCACGCCTGGTGTTAATACTCTGCTATGTTTCACTTATGAAAGGCTTCGAGGATTTTTCGATGTTTGTGGTCTCCTGATATATCATGGTTTTTACCCGTTTTAGACCATGATATAAGTCCTTTTTATCGAGTCTTTCTATTGTTTCCGTAGTCTTTTAGAGTCTTTTCAGGTTTTAGCATGTTTGGAGCTTAATTGGAGTTTTTAGAGCATTCTGGAGCTTTGTGGCATTCGTTGAAGACGTTCCCACCGATGGATTGAGCTCAAATTTGGACACGAGATAGATCAATGGATTAGCTTTCATTTGGAAGTGGTTTGAAGCCATTCCAACGGTGCGATCAAAAGTTATGCCAGTTTTCGTGAAGACAGTCCAGTCTGGCAAACACCAGAAATGTCCTGGTATCGACCGATACCAGCTGGTATCGATCGATGCCGACTGCAGGAAAGGAAAACGCGACTTTCTACGACTTAGAAGAATCTGCTTTTTGGCCCAGAAGACTTTATTATTTACAAGAAAGCCCAGAACGTGTTTTAGACTTATAAATAGGGTTTTCAGCCACCTGTTTAGTCTATGCTTGATTTTACTTTATTCTTACTTTGGTTCTTTAGGGAGACAAGTCTGAACCTCTTTCGGGAGAGAAGATTTCGAACCCTTTTGATATTTCTTACTTTGATGATCTATTCAATCATGTTGTTTGCTTCATTCTGCATGTCTGAGTAGATCCCTTTTAGGTTTAGGGTTTTCTCATTAAGGATTTCATGGCTTGTTAGATAGATTGATCTGTTAGGGTTCATAATCAATTGAGTTCTTCACCATAGGTTGTTCTCAAAGCTAGTTCTAGGTTGACGAATCTGGAATCTAGATTTTAGGATTGTTGATTATTCACGGAAGTGAGATTGATAACCTGACAGAACCTAGGGTGAGCAAAATAATTATCTGCAAAGGAATTTGGTTTAATTATTTTGTGAACATATCAAACTTGGACATTAAAGCTGGTTTAGATCTTTAGGATTTGCAAAGGAATTTGGAATTCTAGGATTTAGACTTAGATAGTTTTCGCAACGAAAGTTGGTTAATTATATCTTAGTGATTTGAGTTCGAGAACAGTGCTTAACCTGAACCCTGTTGATTGATTTGTCTGCATTCCTTGATTTCCTGAGAAATACCCTAGGCCTATATCCTCTCCATTGATTTTACATCTTTTAATTCTGCATATTTATATTCTCGCTTGATTGATTTGGCTTAGCGTAATTTGATTCTTGAAATCTATTGTGTGATTCTCTGAGTCTTTGTGGTTCGACCCCTACTATACTGCAGCCACTGCTTTAGTATCCTTAGGGTATTATTTTGAGCATATTAAAATTTGGCGCCGTTGCCGGGGACTCAATTTCGCCATTAGATTATAGATAGGATTTTGACTAGGTCGTCGGTATCGATCGATACTCCTCCAAGTGTCGATCGATACTGACTGTTTTGTTTCGTTTTATTTTTCATTTTTTTTCAGTATCGATCGATACCTTCCTTGGCGTCGATCGATACCCTGTGTTTTTTGTTATTTACGTTCTTGACTTTTGTGTTTGTGTTTCAGGTGTATGCCTAGACGGGAAACCAGAAGCCAGAACGCACAGCTAGTAAACCTTTCCAACGAGGGACTAGCACTTTTGGAACGCACAACAAGGAGAGCACGGAGGCCAGCAGAGATGAACAATCCAGTGGTATTGGTTCGTGATGAGGCTGGTACTTTGAGAGACCATGAGGGTCAATTGTGCAATGAGAGGGGACAGCGTCTTGATGCAGAGGGGAATGTCATTGCCCCTGCTCCTGTTCCCGACCAGATCATCCCACCCGTTGTTGCTGGACACGCTGGGAATGATGTGGTTGATCGGGGTATGACAATTGGAGAGTACAACAGGCCTGACCTGTTCTATGCCAATCGATCTGCGATTCGCATCCCCACTCTCCAGAGGAATGACTTTGAGCTGAAGCCTGCATACTTCTCACTCGTAGGCCAGCATCTGTTTCACGGTCTTCCTCATGAGCACCCCATGGATCACGTAGAGAGGTTTGAGGACTTGGTCACTAGCATCAAGTATAATGGAGTGTCCTATGATTACCTTCTTTGCAAGCTTTTCCCATACTCTCTCGGGGGAGAAGCTTCTTACTGGCTCAAGAATCTCCCGCCTGGTTTGCTCACCACTTGGGAGGACACTAAGAACGCGTTTCTTAACAATTTCTATGATGATGCAAGATCCGAGGAGCTCAGAAACAAGATCTCCCAATTCTCTCAGGGAGCAACAGAGGCTTTCAAAGCCGCTTGGATCAGATTCAGGTCGTATTAGAGGGATTGTCCTCATCATGGGTTTACTCAGGTTCAGTTGCTTGGTATTTTCTTCAGAGGGATTGACTGGAGGTATCAGATGGCTCTAGATGCTCCGAGCAATGGTAACTTCAACACCAGGTATCCCGATGATGCTTATGAGCTAATAGAGAACTTGGCGTCTAGCAATAGCACCAAGAATGCCGACTTAGAGCGAAAGAGGCAGAACGGGAACATTGCTGAGGCACAGATTGCTGAGGTGCACGCGAAGTTGGATTCGGTGCATAATATGTTGATGGGTAAGGAGTAAAAGAAAGGCTCAAATATCAATATATATATATTTTAGGAAATAGATGTCCGGGGGTAAGGGTGGATAGGGTATGGACAGCCGTAGAACTCGCGAAGCTTGCATTAGAAGCAGATCCTACTAGGGTTTGTTAACCTATGCCTTCTACGCATGCTTGCCTTCTATTTGACATCCCTATCACCTGGCGGCTAAAGAAGATAACTGTACACTTCGCTGATGAGAATGAGGCGAGTGATGTTAACTATGTTGGTGGTGCCGGTTTTCAGAGTCAGAGGTTTCAGTACCAGCAGAACAACAGACCGGCTGGTTTTGGGACGGATCAGTATTCACAGAGACCACCACAGAACAGTGGCTACACTCGCACCTACGGGAATTCAAGCTACCAGACTCCGCCGCCTACGACACATGACAGCAAGGTTGAAGCCATGTTTGAGCAGATTCTTCAGGGACAACAGAAGATGACAGTGGACTTCAATGAGAAGATGGATGCTATGTACACAGACCTGAACGGAAAGATTGAGAATCTTAGCATCCATCAAAAGAAGCTAGAAACTCAAATCAATCGGGTTTCAGCAACTGTCAAGGGGAAAACAGTTCAAGCGCACGTCAATGCAATCACCATCAGAGGTGAATCTGAGACAGATACGTCAGCATCGATCGACACTCATCAGCATCGATCGACACCATTGCAGGTACTTTCACGGGACATCTCCAAACCGTCAGCATCGATCAACACCACACTTAGTGTCGATCGACACCCTCCTATAGAGACAATGCAGAATCACAGTATCGATCGATACACACCTGGTATCGATCGACACCCCTCACCGACTTAGCCAAATACTGTGATAATTCCCGAGATTTTCTATGAGAGAGTCCACAGGCCCAAGCCACCTTTCCCTAGATTCTCCAGGAAGTCTAAGCAGGAGATGGAAGAAGCCAGATGTATGGCAGTACTGGACAAAATCCGGTTTGAACTCCCTGTGACTGATGGAGTTGAGATCTCACATCCACTGAAGAGGTATGCTAAGAGGATGGTTACAAATGATGTGAGCCCTGAGGAAGCAGCATTGCTGACAAGGGACATTAGTGCAATCCTCCTGAAAAAGACCATCTCAAAGAAAGAGAGGAAGGTGAAAGCTTCTGAACATGTTAATGCTGTCATTCAGAGTAAGATTCCAGAGAAGCTACCGGATCCAGGAAGCTTTGTGCTAGACTGTTCTATCTCAGCTGGAAGGTTCCCCCATTCTCTCTGTGATCTCGGTTCTGGTATTAACCTGATGCCTCTCTTTGTTTCTCATAACCTTGGTATGACAAACTTCATCCCAGCAAAGATGTCTCTCATCTCAGCTGACAGATCCAGAAGAGTTCCAGAAGGTATTTTGGAAGATGTTCCACTAATGGCCGACGACTGTATGATTCCCACAGACTTTGTGGTTTTGTACTATGTTGAGGAACCTCAGGATCCTCTTATTTTGGGAAGATCATTCTTGGCAACAGCTGGTGCCATCATAGATGTGAGAAAAAGACAGGTATAGCTTGATTTGGGTGGTGCAGTCATGAACTTTGACATGGACAAGCTGAGGAGGAGATCTACCATCGAGGGTCAGACTTATTCTGTAGAGATTTCCTTGGATGAGGGACCAACCACAGAGGTTTCAGACGACATTACTGCTGGCCATGCTCGAATGCTCGACCAGAGTCAATGAGCATCGATCGATACCACTGTGGGTATCGATCGACACCGACTGCCACCTGCACCTGATGAGCAGTTTGTTGTCGCATCTAAGCGAGCTGATTCGCTTAGAGATTGGAGTGAGGAGTGTCTCTTCAGTACTAGGCTCGAGGAAGAAGCTCCAATAAAAGCCAGACTACTGGCACCAGATGTTTTTACAATAGAGGCCAGGATTGCAGAGTCTCAGTATCGACCGACACCATTACCAGCATCGATCGATGCCTACTGCAGACACAACAATGAGGGTACGCCAGCTGATTCAAAGCCAAAACCTCCACCTCTCACACGCCAGACACTTCGGAGAAAGCACAGGTACGCACTTTCTGTTTCTCATCCTAAACCTCCCAAAGTCATGAATCCTATACCTCCATCTACTTCACGTTTACGCAAGCCGCGAGATTCTTGTCGAGCGCTTGTTGTTCCCTTTGATGATTGTGCAGGAAAACGAAGTATCCCACCCAAGCTTACAACCCGCCCTGCTGCCTTTCCTCATTTCCTTGGTAGACCACATGCTGTTAATGCTTACACACCACCGTGGATGAGACATTTGCAATGAACACGTTCCCCACCTCTCGGGGAACCACCCGACACTTAAGCCCCGCCACCATCAAGCTAAAGACCTTAAACAAGCGCTTAGTGGGAGGCAACCCACTGGTAAGTCTTTATACTAGTTTTCTTTTTGTTTTGTGTTTTGTGTCTTCACGTGAAGCAGGTTCAGATGACCAGCATCGATCGATACCACAGTAGTATCGATCGACACCAGGACAAACAAAGAATGCATTCACCATGATCCGAGTATCGATCGACACCAGAAATGGTATCGGTCGATACCCAGCGCACAGGTATCTTTTTGCTTCTCATTCTTCCACTTGGTTCTTCTGATTCCTTTTTACCAACTCTAGAGTAGATAACACTGGGGACAGTGTTGTTTAAGTCTGGGGGAGGTAGTTGCTGACAACGTGTTTGTTTTTCTGAGAGTCGGTCCGTTTTTTGTGTCAAATTGTTTTATTGTGTCAAAATTGTCCTTGAGATTATGATCTTGTTTTTGAATATATTGTCTTGACTTTGCTTCTGAGTGTCCATTGTTACAGAACCAGTTTTTCAGATCGACTAATGAAAAATCCAAAGGCTGACCAGTTGACTAGAAAGCACCCATGTTTCCAGTGGATTTCAAAAAAACCCGAGCCTAATTTTTGCACTTCATCGATGTGGTTAGTGTTTCTAGAACTTGATTCCTCACTCATATCTGACAAAAGGAACCCATGTGTTTAAAGTGATGGTATTTCTCTCCCCTGTTATAAGTTATTACAAAAGAGCATAAAAGATGATATGATTTTCTTCTGAGTAGAAGACTAGGAAAATTTCCAGTGATCCCATTATTCTACTTGTGAAGGAATGATCACACAAAGGTTGGAAGCGAGGTTAGGAAAATTTCCCGTGATACCACTATTCGCCTACACCTTTGATACACAGAGAGGAAAGAACCGGGGATTCAAACCTCTTTCTCCGGTTTGGTTTTCTGTTTGCTTGAGGGCAAGCAAAGGTTAAGTCTGGGGGAGTTGATATATCATGGTTTTTACCCGTTTTAGACCATGATATAAGTCCTTTTTATCGAGTCTTTCTATTGTTTTGGAGTCTTTTAGAGTCTTTTCAGGATTTAGGTACATGTGGAGCATATTTGGAGATATTGAAGCATTCTGGAGCTTTTTGGAGCAAAACAGAGATCGTGTAGCTAAGACGTCAGAGGTTTGGCATTCGTTGAAGACTTTCCCACCGATAGATTAAGCTCAAATGGTGCGATCAAAAGTTATTCCAGTTTTCGTTTTCGTGTTTTCGTGAAGACAGTCCAGTCTGGCAAACACCAGAAATGTCCTGGTATCGACCGATACCAGCTGGTATCGATCGATACCGACTGCAGGAAAGGATAACGCGACTTTCTACGACTTAGAAGAATCTGCTTTTTGGCCCAGAAGACTTTATTATTTACAAGAAAGCCCAGAACGTGTTTTAGACTTATAAATAGGGTTTTCAGCCACCTGTTTAGGGGACGCTTTATTCTAGGCATTATTTTACTTTGGTTCTTTAGGGAGACAAGTCTGAAACTCTGTTTGGAATTCTAGGATTTAGACTTAGATAGTTTTCGCAACGAAAGTTGGTTAATTATATCTTAGTGATTTGAGTTCGTGAACAGTGCTTAACCTGAACCCTGTTGATTGATTTGTCTGCATTCCTTGATTTCCTGAGAAATACCCTAGGCCTATATCCTCTCCATTGATTTTACATCTTTTAATTCTGCATATTTATATTCTCGCTTGATTGATTTGGCTTAGCGTAATTTGATTCTTGAAATCTATTATGTGATTCTCTGAGTCTTTGTGGTTCGACCCCTACTATACTGCACCCACTGCTTTAGTATCCTTAGGGTATTATTTTGAGCATATCATCTCCTAACCCACGACTCTGGTTGGTGTTTAAACTCTCCTGGCAATGATGCTCATTCTTTTGTTGATGATGATGTAGGAAACCCACCAGATTCTCCACATCGTGAAGCCTCAAATCCATCTTTAGATTAGATAATCCACACTGTTTATGAAAATCTGTAGGTTGCTTCTCCAGTTCCATCAATCCAGTCTTTGGCTTAATCAGACTAAAATGCTTTATCGGACATAGATCCTTTACACAACTCTTTCGTGGCCTATTCCTCACCTGAAGAGGAAACCTCTGCATTGGTTCGCACTTTTCCTAGGACTGTGTTTCCTCAGTTGGATAACGATGTTGCTTCTGGTTCGGATGTTGCCTCTGGTTTAGGTCAGCCGTCGTCCAAGGTTCTTATAGATCGGGGTAAACGCAAGCGGGATGATCTGGTCCGTGATGATGTTTTCCATACAAAACCACTTATCCGTGGACGAGGAGAAGGAAGCTTCTCTGCTGCTAGATTTTCAGCCCTGCTTAGAGGGGCGGTGGGCCCTAAACCACCGCATCCGCCAGTGACTTGACAGTTCGACGCCTTAAGGAGATAAATCATAAATATCTCCCTGATATCATTTGCCTGCCTGAAACGAAGCAGGAGTCTGATTACGTATGTGATAAATGTGGTGAATTAGGTTTTAGCAACTATGTAATAGTTCCACCGGACGGTTTAAGCGGTGGTTAAGTTATCCTTTTGAAGCATTCTATAGATTTAGTTGTGTTTTATTAGTCTCTGCATCATGTAGATTGTTATGTCCGAATTGATGAAATGCGTTTCTACTTATCTTTTATTTATGGTCATCCAAACCTAAGTCATCAACATAATCTATGGGAAATACTTGAACGTACAACTATTAATCGACAGAATCTTCCTTGCTTTATTTTGGGCGATTTCAATGACTTCCTTGGAAATCACGAGAAAAAGGGTGGTCGGTTGAGAGCTGAAGCATCTTTTCAGGGCTTCCGTCAAATGGTTCGTCATTGTGACTTCATAGATATATGTACACCTTATATACAAAGCCAGAGCTAAGCTAGAGTAATTACAGAGAATATTGAGACAATAATGAAGAGAGCAATTACAGGGATTTGACATATGTTAGTCAAAGAGATGATACTCTTTCCTTAACACTCTACATACCCCCTCAAGATGAAGGCACCTGGGTGACTCCAATCTTGTTATTGAGTTCTACAAAACGTGGTCAAGGTAGTGGTTTGGTAAGAGTATCCGCAAGCTGATCTTTGGTGGAGACGTGTGAGACCCGGAGTACTCCGGATTGGATGTTGCCTCGAACGAAGTGATAGTCAAGTGCGATATGCTTCATGCGCGAATGAAAGACAGGATTCGCACATAGATATGTAGCTCCGATGTTATCACAATATATCACTGGTGCTATTGACAAACTGATTCCCAGCTCAGATAATAAAGAGCATATCCATCGGAGTTCTGAGGCTGTGTTGGCGACAGCCCTATACTCTGCTTTGGTGGATGAGCGAGCCACGCCACGCTGTTTCTTCGAAGACCATGATATTGGACTCCCGCCAAGATAAACAATATATGCATTTGTGGAGACGAAATTATCACTGTCACCCGCCCAATCTGCATCTGAGAATGCATGTACTGTAAGAGATGTGTCAGAGCGAAGAAAAATACCATGTTATATTGTGCCCATAAGATATTGTAGAACCCGCTTTACCGCCTGCCAATGAGTGTCATTGGGCCGATGCATAAACTGAGATAACCGGTTGACAGCAAATGCAATATCAGGGCGGGTAAAGGCAAGATACTGTAGGCTGCCAAGCACCGCTCGATATTCAGTCGCATCATCCAAAGTTGTGCCAGAGAACAGAGATAGCTTGGGCGTTGGTGACATCGGAGTAGAGACCGGTTTGGCATTAAGCATGTTAGTTTTGGTGAGAAGATCAGTGATGTATTTCTTCTGCATCAAGTGTAGACCTTTTGATGTTCTTGTTGCTTCGATTCCTAAGAAATAACTCAATTCCCCTTGGTCTTTCAAAGAGAATCTATCGGCGAGAGAAGAAATGCAGGTCGTGACAAGATCAGAATCCCTAGTGACAAGGATATCGTCAACATACACAAGCACATATAGGAATTTGCGACCACAGTGGTATATGAATAGTGAAGCGTCTGCAAGAGAATTTTTGAAGCCTGCTTGTAGAAGAAAGGTGCGGAGTTCGTTATACCACGCTCGGGGTGCTTGCTTGAGTCCATAGAGGGCTTTCTTCAATCGACATACATGGTGTGGGCGGTCACTATCAATGAAACCAGGCGGTTGAGAGACATAAACCTCGTCTGTCAGAGTCCCTTGGAGGAAGGCATTGTTGATATCGAGTTGACGGATGCTCCATGAACGATTTACTGTAACATCAAGGACCAGGCGGATAGTTGTAGATTTGATGACGGGACTAAACATCTCAGAGTAATCAACACCATATTGTTGGTTGAAACCACGCGCAACAAGCCTCGCCTTATACCTATCAATTGATCCATCAGAAAGATATTTTAGTGTAAAAATCCACTTACAACTGATAACATGGTGAGCAGCTTCTGGTGGCACCAAATCCCAGGTATTATTTCGCATATGCGCGTTGAATTCGTCGGACATAGCATTTCTCCGATTCGGATCCTTGAGAGCTTGCGCAACCGTCGTTGGAATAATGGGAACCCGATCCGAGTTGGTGGCTGAGAGGATGAATTCAGAGTTGGGTTTAGTAATTTGGTTTTTAGATCGAGTTTTCATGGGGTGGAGATTTGGTGGTGGTGGTGGTGGTGGTGGTTGATTTTGACTTTCAGGTGAGAGCTCTTTTGGAGGTGACGATCGTGAAGTTTCAAGTGAGGAAGAAGAAGTGGGCGTGGACTGTTGTGGGCCTGATTTTGGTGGGCTTGGTGCATTAACATGAGGAATTAAGTTTGTTGGGCTTGGGCCTGTTTCAATGTGTTGGGTTTGTTGTCGTAAAGGTTCAACATGGGAAAAGGATGTGTCATCATCTTCGGGTTGTGGAGAATGCTGAGGCAAGTCCAGTGGTGTTGGCGGCATTTGTGACATCGGAGACGGCAACAAATGATGACCGGAGCTGTCTGGCGCTGAAGGCGAGGTGATAGCAAATGTATTGTCGGATTGTTTGCCTCGGCGGGTGTAGACTCGCTGAGTTGGAGCTGTCGACGGTGGCAGCGGGTGAATACCAGAGCATGGGGGCGGCGATGGCGAAGCTTGGACGAGTGGCCGGGGCTGGAGTGGGATTTCTATTGGTCGGGAATTGAGGCTTTGCGCAGGATTAGATTCAAGCGGTGATGGCTGTGACATTTCTTCTAAGCCAAAAGGGAAGCTTGTTTCCACAAATTGAAATGCCTGGAAGTGTAAAGACGACCTGATTGTTTTTCCAAGCAGAGATATGCACTTTTAGTTAGTGAATATCCAAGGAAAACACATGGGGTTGATCGGTTCTCCAATTTGTTCGCCGTATATGGTCTAATCCACGGAAAACAGAGACACCCAAACGTGCGAAGCTTCAAATAATTTGGTGGTTGTCTGAACATCTTCAAGTATGGTGAATCACCATTCAAAACCAGAGTGGGCATCCGATTGATCAGGTATACCGCGGTTGCAAAAGCATAGGTCCAATATGATTTCGGAATCGATGCGTGGCTGAGGAGTGTTAGTCCAGTTTCAACAATGTGACGATGCTTCCGCTCCGAAATGCCATTATGTTCCGGCGTGTGTGGTGGATTGGTAAGGTGCGATATGCCGTGAGTGGATAAGAACGGACGTAGTGCAACGAACTCGCCACCATTGTCTGAATATAAGGTTCTGATTTTTCTTTCAAACCGATTCTCCACCAGTGCTTTGAATGTGATAAATGTGTCTTTGACCTGAGATTTTTGCTTTAGAGGACAGAGCCACGTATATCTTGTGTAATGATCCACAATAACAAGATAGTATTTGTAGTTATCAACCAAAACCAGTGGTGATGTCCAGACATCAGTAAAGAGATATTCAAGAGGTTGGTGGGAAACAATTGTGTTTGTAAAAAATTGTAATTTGTGGCTTTTATTGATTAAACAGTCTGAACATGTCAACTGTTTTTGAAGGGAATGAGAAAGAGGCAAAGAGAATTTAGCGACAACGCTTTTTAAAACTGGTAAAGAAGGGTGACCAAGTCGATGATACCAAGAAGAGAGGTCGGTTTTTGGTGATGGTGATGCAAAGTTGGTGGTAATGTTGGTAAGGTTAACCGGCCACTCGTATAGCTCATTTCTAGTTCTGCCTTGGAGTAATCGCGCCCCCGTGCTGAGATCCTTCACCTGAAAGTAAGCCGGGAAAAATTCGACAGACACTCGATTAGTATTGCATAACCGATAAATAGAAATGAGATTCTTGTGAACATCAGGAACATATAGAACATCTTTAAGAGCAAGAGAGCAAGATGGTGTGGGAAGTAAACCAGAACCAGTGTGTGTTATTTGAAGACCCGAGCCATCAGCTATGGTAACCTCTTCACCACCATTATAGGGCTGATGAAGTGAGAGATTTGAGAGATCTGTGGTCAAATGATGTGTAGCACCGCTGTCAAGGATCCAGTTTGCAGCGTTGTACGGAGGCACACTTGCAATATTATCCCGTGGCTGCCATGGTGTGTTGTTGGTGTGTGCCGACGATTGGTGCGAGCCACCAAATTGTTGAAGTTGAGGACATTTCTTAGCACTATGTCCGTGTACCCCACAGAGTTGACAGCGGCCTTGATAACCACGTCCTTGCCGCTGGTCTTGTCTTGGACTGAATTGTTGTTGTTGCTGCCATGTTTGATTGTTGCGAGAAGTGAATCGATTCTTGTTACAATTGTTATTTCCAGAATTGCGATTGTAGTTGACTGTATTTGCAGATATCGGAAGCGAATTGGAGGTGATGACAAGAGTTTGAAGCTTCAGCTCATGATGAATGAGTTTCTCGTGAATCTCCGTAATTGATGGGGAAGAATCACGACCCTCAATCTGAGAGACAATAAGCTTGTAGTCATCCGGAAGACCCGCCAGAATGTAATCTATTTGTTCTTCATGCTCAATAGCTTTACCAAGTAAAGCAAGCTGATCGAATCGAGTGGTAAACCCTTGAACATACTCATCAATGGTTTTCGTGCCCTTAGTCCACTGTTTGAGTTGATGGCGTAGCTGATTGATGTGGCCACGGCTCGGATTAGCGTACGTAGCAGAGAGAGTGTCCCAGATTTGAGTAGCAGTTACTGTCTTTGACAAGACAGGTTGAACAGCAACAGAGATGGCACCAAGGAGAGCACTATAGATTAACTTGTCTTGGCGTTTCCACAATTTGTACGCAGGATTGTCGGAGACAACACCGTTGGTGGCGATAGTGGCTTCTGGTATCGTGACAGATCCATCAATATAACTAGCAAGATCGTAGCCATCTAAGAGGGCATGAACCTGTCGGCTCCACATCAAGAAATTAGAAGCAGTAAGCTTTGTCACGTTCGTCATATTGACGTTGAGAATCGCGGTAGCATCGGAGACAACAACCTGTTCAGTAGTGGATGTAGACATGAAGAGGATACAGAAGAATGAAAAGAGAAGGGAGTCGATGAAGAAGATGGAGGCTGGAAAAAAAAAACTTAGGTTTGCAGGTATCTTTGCTCTGATACCATATGAAGAGCTACTCAATTGATTCTCTTGTTTATTACTGAATGATATACGTACACCTTATATACAAAGCCATAGCTAAGCTAGAGTAATTACAGAGAATATTGAGACAATAATGAAGAGAGCAATTACAGGGATTTGACATATGTTAGTCAAAGAGATTATACTCATTCCTTAACACTCTACAATCATCATGTTTCATGTTGTTTAGATCGCACCATGGCCAACAGTGAATGGCATGCTTTGTTTCCTTTTTCTATCCCGGATTTCTTGGAATTCGGTGAATCAGATCATAGACCAATCATCACTAATATTTGCGAAGCAGAGGAAGTGTTCCGAGGTAGTTTTATATATGATACTTGGCTATTACATAAATACGGTTTCAAAGATTTGGTCTTAGAGGGCTGGACTTCCGGTTCTGTTCAATCTCAAGATGCAGCATTATCTCAACGTACTCGAACTTGTCGCCAGTTTATATCTAGATGGAAACACAAGAATCGGTACAATGCTGAAAAACAGGTCAAGATTATTCGCCACCAGCTTGATAAAGCAATCTCTTCCGGTCTGGCTCCCTTGAATGAGATACACAAGCTGAAACAGGATCTTCATCAAGCCAATATAAATGAAGAAATTTTTTGGAAAATGAAGAGTAAGAATAATTGGTTAAGAGGTGGAGATCGAAATACTAAATTTTTTCACTCTGTTACAAAGCAAAGACGATCTCGCAATAAAAGTGTCTCCATCTCTGATGCTAACAGTGTTTCCCACCGTGGTACTCCTAAAATAGCAAGCATTGCTACGAAGTACTTCCAACAATTTTATTCTTCGAACCAGGATAATAGTCAACCTTATAATGTTATTTTCTAAGGGTTTCAAAGCAAAGTAACGGCAGCTATGAAAATCAAGATCTGGTCAGGGATGTTACTACGGAAGAAGTTAAAAATGCTATGCCTTCTAATTATCCAACTAGAGCTCCTGGACCGGATGGTTTTACGGGTCAATTTTATCAAGATTTTTGGGGAGAAATTGGTCCATCGGTTGTTAGTGAAGTAAAGAAATTTTTCAGCCATGGTCTTCTTGATCCTGCACACAATCACACTAATTTATATTTGATACCAAAGGTCTCGGTCCCAACGTCGATGACTGATTTCTGACTGATTGCATTGTATAATGTCAGTTACAAAATTATATCTAAAATCCTCATTAATCGTTTAAAGCCTCATATGTCCGTTGTTTTCTCTAAACATCATGCCGCTTACATTCCTGGACGTATGATTGGCTCCGAAAGTTTTTCATGCTCTCAAAGTTAGGAAACCTTAAGCTACTTCATACATAGCCTTAAAAACTGATATCACCAAAGCTTATGACTGTCTTGAGTGGGGGTTTCTAGCAGAAACAATGAACCGAATGGGATTTGATACAAAATGGATTCATTGGATCATGACGTGTGTTACTTCTGTGAGTTATTCGGTGTTAATTAATGGATCCGCCCATGTGACGGAGTGCTTCTCTCACCTTATTTATTTGTTCTGTGTACTGAAGTTCTTTCTCATATGTTGGATTAAGCAACACTAAAGAGGAGGATTCAGGGAATTAAAATAAGTAATTGTAGCCCATCCATTACTCATCTGTTATTTGCCGATGACTAGCTTTTCTTCATGCTAGCTGATAATAAGTGTTGTCGCACTATTAAGGATATTTTTTCGAAGTATGAGTCTCTTTCAGGTCAAGCAGTTAATCTACGAAAATATTCAATTAATTTTGGATGCAAAGTTAAACATCAAGTTTAAAGAAGAATTCGTCATCAGCTGGGTATTCACAATGAAGGTGGTACAGGCAAATATCTAGGTCTGCCAGAACAGTTTGACAAGAAGAAATCAGAAATGTTTCACTATATTGTTGATAAAGTAAAGGAACGCACACAAGGTTGGAGCAAAAAATTCTTATCTCCTGGAGGAAAGGAGGTGCTTTTAAAGTCAATAGCCATGGCTATGCCGATTTATTCAATGAATATATTAAAACTTCCCACTGAGATTTGCAAGGAAATCAATGGAATACGTAATCGGTTTTGGTAGAGTAAGGCGAGGACACAAAAGGTATGCATTGGTTTTCCTGGAAACGTTTATGTATTCCGAAGCGTGAAGAAGGTTTAGATTTTTGAGATTTAGAAATTTCAATAACGCACTACTTAGCAAACAGACTTGGCGTATTACGCAGAATCCGGATTGTTTGATGGCGTGAGTCCTAAACGGTAGATATTTTTGCAGACACAAATGTTCTTAACGCTAAGCAACACCGTAAATCTTCTTTTGTTTGGCGATGACTTATCTACGGAAGAGATCTACTCATTAAGGGCTTACGATTTGTAGTTGGCGATGGAACCAAAATTAACACATGGTCTGATCCATGGCTCCCCCTATTCCCATCACGCCTCCCAATCAAGAAGGATCTAGGTGTTCTTGATATAATTGTTTGCGATTCATTCAATGCTTCGAGATCGGGTAGGAATTTTCAAACGGTCTTGGATTATGTGTCTCTTGAGGATGCCAAGCTTATTTTTTCTGTTAAAATCTGCTAACAAGCCAAATGTGATCTTCTTTGTTGGAATTATACTATAGTTGGTCTTTATTCAGTTAAGTCGGCTTATTGGCTTGCTACACACCTTCCTAAGTGGAAAGTATTCAACCTCCTCTGGGTAATGTGTCTCTTAAACAAGCTATATGGAAAACAAAAACTGCTCCGAAAATCAAACACTTTTTATGGAGGTTAATATCAAATGCTCTTCCGATTGGTGAGACATTACGTTATAGACATATAAGCAATCTCTCCGTTTTTCATCGTTGTTGCCAAGAGGAAGAAACTTGGAATCATCTGTTTTTTGAGTGTTTCTATTCTAAGCAGATTTGGAGGGCGTCTGGGATCCCTGATCCATCATTATTGGCACCGAATATTTCTATTCATGATAGGATAAAATCGATTTGCTCTCTCAATTATCCTGGAAGAACATGTCACTTTCAACATAGTTCGTTATGGATTCTTTGGCGATTGTGGAAAATCCGTAACACTCTGGTTTTCCAACGAAAACAGATCCCACACACAACGACTCTTTCTCAGGCTTTGAATGACGCCCTTAGTGGTCCAACTATATGAACTCTCCATATTATCATGCTTCATGCTCTCCTTTAAGTTCTACACATGGCTCTACTCGTTTGTCTACACCAGCACATGGTTGGATCAAATGTAATTTTGATGGCTCCTATGTTAACAATGAAATACCATCTAAAGCTGGCTAAGTTACTCGAGATCATCTAGGTGTCTAGCTATCTTGGCGCTTGTCAAGCAAAAGGAATGGTCTTGTCCTCAGCCATAGAAAGTGAGTTTCAAGCTTTAATAATGGCTATGCAACATTGTTGGGCTAGAGGCTTTAGCCAACTTTCTTTTGAGGGAGACAACGAAACTATGATGGAGATTATCTCAGGCAAAATAATTCATTTCAGCACTTAAAATTGGATGAGAGAAGTTCCACATTGGCAGAGTAAGTTTGTGGATATACAATTCAACAGGATGAATAGAAACATTAACAAACCAGCAGACGTTCTATCTAAGCATAGCATCGTTAACAATTCTAATTTCTGTTTTCACTCTTATATTCCGTCTGTGATAACAACTTTTCTCCATATTTCTATTATAATAAAGAAGTTAAAAAAAGGATGTAGCATGGTCTCTATGGCTACGTTTATTCCTCTCACACCATATAGAATGCACACAAACTTGGAATATGTACCAAACGATAAAGCTCAAAGTGGGAGATAAGCGGGTATCTAGCAACATAAAACTGCATCATAGCTCACCGTGTATTGATTTTTAAGCAAACATTTTGCAATTTAACCCCATTCATGAGAGAAGTAAATCCAACTGAAAATAAGTGATTCCGAGACTCCATGGGACAACTGCATAAAATACATGAGGTATCTACCTGCCCCTTCCAAATACTCGTCCTATCCCCTGTTGTGAGGCGATTCCGCATTGTTAACCAAACTAAGAAAGAGTACTTGGGAGTAGAGTGAGGGAACCAGAATCCTTTGTACCATTCTTTAATAGGTTTATGGCTTCTTATGTTATTCCAAGTGTGTTTTGTCGAGAAAACTTTTTTAAATTGATCCCCATTGCCCTTCCACTTCGCCATATCTGATTCTCCACTTCTTTGACTCGTTCTTACTCAGGCTATCTCCTGCTCCACTTTGTTATAAGTCGTTATTCGATGCGTTCTCTGTCGATGGTAAGCTATAGCTTCCGCTACCGTCGCGTTGCCCACTATACCCATATCAATAAAGCCTCTATCTCCAAATCGATCATGTAATCTTCCCAAAACACTCCACTCATAGTACGAGAATGAGGTTTGCTCACCACTTTTTACCTCCATTTTGTGAAATGTTTTTGCCTCCATTCTATATTTTAATAGCTTTTTCCACATCCAAGAACCAAATCTCGATGATTCTTTTATCGACCAAAACAAACCTGTGCGAATGAGTTCCTTGTGTACCCAATTTATCCAAAGTGATTTTGCTCATGACACTATCCTCCAAATGAGGTTGAGACAACAGACTTTATTGGCAACACTTAACTCTTTCAACCCCAGACCACCCTCTGCTTTTGGACAACAAACCTCCGTCCACTACAGAGTTTCTCTATTTCTCGAGCACATGTTTGTGATAATCGAAAGGCCGACATCCAGAAATTTATGATACTAGTGATAACTGAATTAAGCAATTGTAGTCTCCCCGCAAAGGATAAGAACTTATGTCTCCAAATGAGCCTGAGACAGTATACTTTATTGGCAACACTTAACTCTTTCAACCCCATACCACCCTCCGCTTTTGGACCAAAAAACCTCCGTCCACTTCAGTTTGCCTTTTTGGGATTTAAATCGCATCGTGACCAGGGGAATGCAATACAAAGTTTCTTTATTTCTCAAACACATGTTTGTGGTAATCGAAAGGCCGACATCCAAAAATTTATGTTACTAGTGATAACTGAATTAAGCAATTGTAGTCTCTCCGCAAAGGATAAGAACCTATGTTTCCATGAGCTAATCCGAGTTTTTATTTTCTCAATAAGTGGGAGCCAGTCTGAGGTAGTCATTTTCTTTGTTAGTTATGGAAGGCCCAAGTAGCGAACCGGGAGAGCTCCTTTGTTGAAAGGGACAGCAGCCACCCTCTCTCGCATCACATTAGACAAACCCCGATATAAATAAAGTGGATTTCTCAATACTTATTTTCAGACCAGACATTGATGCAAAATTCCGAAACACCTTGAGGATCCCTTCCATGGATCTAACTGAGCCATCACTAAACACCATAATATCATCTGCAAAACAAAGATGTGTCAACTTTAGATTCTTACACCTCGGGTAGTAGCCAATATGTTGATCCACAACAACTTTATCCAACATGAGAGACAAAGTGTTCATGCAAATCACTAACAAATACTTCGAAAGTGAGCAACCCTGGTGCACTATAGAAATTTGTTATAAATATGACTTTTAGTAGTGTTATAAAAATGACTTTTGGTAATGTTATAAAAAGTCATTATCAAATTTGTTAATTTTGGCAATGTTATAAAAATTGCTTTGATCTCATCAATACACTAAAATAAGTTTATTTTCCAAAAATACCATAATAAGTTATATTTTCCAAAAATACCACAAAAAAGTTTTATTTCCAAAACTACCACAAATCTAAAACCTAACTTTAAACCCTCAAAACTAAACCCTAAACGAAAAATACTAAACCCTAAACACAAAATACTAAACCTAAACCCAAATATTTATATTATAAACCCTTATAATTCACTTTTTAGTTTTATGTGTGTTATTCACTACAGTTTAACATATCGTAATTGATCACGACAATACTAATCTAATTCTCATAGGCGGTGATGATGACACTTGGCTGGAAACTGAAGAAGGCTTATCGGACATTTTGTTCAACCCAGCGATGGAAGAGGTTGAAGATTTGAGAGACGACTTCTTGATGTTTGATATGATAAATGCAAGATACAGGGCAATTGTCCCTAGATAGGGAATTTATCTATCTAAATATCTATACCCAAAAGATCTAGTTTTGCATTTATTTTAATTTGGGATCTAGTTTTGCATTCATTTCAATTTAGGATCTAGTTTTGCATTTAAACTCAATTTTAGGTCTAGTTTTAGCAATTTTCCCAAATATCAAATAATAATTACTATAAATATATTAAATAATTTTTCTTAACTTTTTAATGTAAAAATATTAATTACGAATTATATTATTTAAATTTAATCATTTCAAATTTAATTACAAAATTAATACAGTAAAACTCCAATAAATTAATACTGTTGGGATCATGATATTTTATTAATTTATCGAGTTATTAATTTATCGATATACTAATTGAACCAAAAAACTAATTTGGGATCGAAGAAATATATTGATTTATCGAGATATTAATTTATCGAATATTAATTTATAGAGGTTATACTATAAAAAGGCATTATGGTCATTTTAAGTGTAGTTTTCAAATTATAGTAAAATTGAGTATATTTTTAAAAATATTTATGTTATTTATAAAAATTTCCCAATAATAAATCTCTTTCTTTTTGGTTCTCTCTATTTACTTTTGCTGTTTTTATTCTAGGGTTTATGTAACCGACTTACATTCGGTTCAAATTTTGATTTAGGTTCAATTGTATCAATTTTAGTTTCACAAACATAATTTAATTAACTCTGAAATATGGAATGACTTATATATGTGAAGCCCTGTATGCCGTTTGAGTTACCGAGAATAACATAAACTTTTCAAACTCGGTCATTGTCTCTATCTCTGGTTCTTTATAAGTATCAAAAGACTTAAAGTGGACTCAAAAATATCAAAAGTTCTAGGGTGGATTTGTAAATGTCAAATTTTCTAAGGTAATTAAGTAAATAACGATGAATTTATGGTGTTTCATAAATACCAAAACTCCTAGAGTAGTTTCATAAATACAAAAAGAACTAGTATACTTTCAAAAATACAAAAATATCTTGTAAATACTGAAAGTTCAACGAACGTTTCCTAGATAAAATAACCTGAGAATTAGTTTTGTCAACTACGATTACAAATTTTAAACCCTAAACCCTAAACCCTAAACCCTAAACCATCATATACAAGATAAAAGTTTTTACTAAAAAAATAGTAAGAAATATCCTAATATCTTATTCATGTTATTTGTTTGATTAGAAAAAAACTTTTATGTAAAAATAAAAAACTAATTAGTTATACGTTTTGATTTTCTTTTCATGAAAAGGTAAAAGGATTTTAATGAAAAAACCCCTCAAGTATCGGTAAATCCATTTTAAAACCCTTAACTAAATTATTAATGACAAAACCTTTAACTAAGAGATTTGAATGATAAGACCCCTAAAATACGAGTCGGTCCTTTGAAAACCCGTCAACTAAATTAATAATAATAAAAATCCATAAGTACATAATTTAAGTTAAAAACCCTTTATTTATAATTTTGCCTAAACATATATCGTTTAATTGATATTTTGCGCTGTTACTTGTTAAAAACGACATGTGTGTATTTTTTTAGACTTAGAACAATGTGGTGTTTGTTCAAAAACAAATATGAGTTTTTAAAAATTGCTAATGTTAATTTAAAAAGTTCAAAATCGTGTGAAAAAACCGTTATCTATTATCGTTCTTATCTTTTATTTCAAATTCGTTTAATTACTAAACTTATAAATGAATTTGTTTATTACCATTGTTTTAAGAAATGTAGGATGCAATATCTAAGTTATATTGATTTATTGTTTGAGATTATAAATCTATCGCATTACATTTCTAATGTTATTTTACAAAAAATACAACATTGTGTAAAGAAAATATACAACTAATATTATAACAAATTAAAATACAAGAAAATTTATTTAATGATAATTTTTTAGGATTCTACCAATATTATAGGCGAATAAGTTTTTTTGTTAATAGATATTTACTTGAAAGGTTCAATATATCTTTGTAAACATTTGAGGATTTTTTTAATTAATAATTGAGTTGAGGAGTTTTAAATAGATCGACTAGTACGGAAGACTTTTTTCAATAAAATCTCTTAGTTAAGGAATTTTTTCATTAATAATGTAGTTTAAGGGTTTTAAAACAGAATTGCCATTGATGATTTTTTCATTAAAATCCCAAAGGTAAATATTTGTACTACGTAAAAATCATCATATTGTGGAAATAAAATTATTGTGAGGACAAACGTAAACAATTACGTAGAAGTAAGCAGTGAAAGAACTAAAGAAAGCAAAAAAGGTAGAGCAGTAAAAGTAAACAATTACGTAAGAAAACAACGACGAAAGTTAAAAAAAAAAAAAAGAGAATCAAAGAAGCAAATAAAGAAACAAGCAAACGAGTGTGTTAAGCAATGACTGAAACAATTAAGAAAGCAAGTATCAACGAATATAAGAAGGTAAAAAACAACGAAGATTGCACAATGAAGTAAGTAAATCAAAGAACCAAGAAGGAAGCAAGCAAACAAGCTAAGCAATTGAGTAAACAAATATCAAATAATCCAAGAAACAATGAAGGAATCAAGTGAACAAGTAAACATGTAAGCAATCGGTGAAAGAAACAAGCAAGCAAGTTAAGAAACAAACAAGAACAAGCTAACAATGTAACTAAAGAAACAAGTACTGACCTAAGCAATAAATCAAGAAAGCAAATATGCATGAATGTATGATGTATGCACACATGAATGTATGCATATATGGATGTATACATGAATGCATGTATGTATGTATACATGAATGCATGTATGTATGCACACATGAATGAAGGGAGATTCAAGATATCAACCTATATCACACTCTCGAAGCGATCCGTTGTTTTGAGATGCAGTTTTTCCGGTTAGGGAAGCTGGGTGTGGAAGAGGCTGATCAATTACTCTTTTACCCTATCAAATGTAGCAAAATAGACATAGTACTTAGCTGACATAAATTCAACAATAACCTTAATGGTATTTCCATATACAAGTTAACTCAATAAAGACACACATTTTTAGCAAAAGAATAAACATTGACTAAAACACATGAAGTACCTTGAGCCTCTCTTCTTCATTTGTATCCATTATAAATGCTCTCCATTATATATGTCATATACCTAGCATAAATGGCAATAACAAGTTTGCAAATTAGTTAGAACCAAGGCATTCCTTATCAGTTTTAACCAATCAGGAACACTCACCAGCTATCTCTACTTTTGTCTTCTTCTTCCTTCTCATACTTTTGGATTTGTCGATCATCCACCTGACCTCTAAGGAATAGAATCTGTCCTTTAATTGTAGATTTACCAGCATCTATAATTGAAAATGATAGTGTACAGATTAAAGCGAGAAGTCAGCCATTATAAACTTAAAAGTAGACAAACTGAAAGCTCATGACCAATGGGGATTTCAAAGCGGTATTACATTATGTTCTTCACATTCCAACGGTTAGACAAGACAAAAATATGTATATAAATCCCATGTACCAACATTATGTTCTTCACATTCCAACGGTTAGACAAGACAAAAATATGTGCTTTATGGAATACCGATAACACGTAGAGTTTTTCTTAATGGTCTCATAAATCCCTACCTGCGTGCTCGCTGTAGCCATGTGTCGGTGAAACAATGGAAGAGGCCTAAACTTGTATTTTGTAAACAACAAACTCACCATTATACATCATATTCTGCATTAGAACATAGAGAGAGCTAAAAGACGTATTAAATGTCTTAATCTCAGAATCTTCTTCCCAAGTTGCTGATGGGAACCTCTACCTAAATCAACAAATTTTAGAACCTTTCTTGTAAGTAGCATGGAAAGTAAATGGACATATATTAACCGTGGAGAGCTTTGACCCGGACCTGTGGTTCATGAAGACTTTTGACCTCTTTCTTCAACTGAAACTCTCATGCAGCCTTCTCACTCGCCATTGTCTCTAGTTGTGTTTGCTTATAGTACTTAATCAAAACACTGTGGTCAGAAGCTATCAGACAACTTACAATATGGCATTTGATCTATATAATCAGTACATTCTAGAGTTCACATTACCAGCAAATCAGTTAGTTCACAATATACTAGGTCAAGGGTATAACGACTAAGCTCATGTTAAATAATCATATGCGTTAAAGGTACCACTTGACAAGCAAACGAAAAATAAAGCATGTAATATAGTCACTTCTGCTTAACAACCATCGAATGAATCCATCATAATCGCAAGACCTTGTAAAGAAGTAAAGCAATGGGTCATGCACACAAATATTCAAAAGGTTTTGACAGGACAGTAAAATTTATTTCATTCAATGAAATAAAAACGCCAATGGGTTCAACAGAGATTTAATACCTTTCTTTTTTTGTTCTATTTCATCATACCTACATAGGATCTGACATAAATACAAGTATGTACGAAAGAAGATATGAAATCATCAGTGACAAGGATTCAACAGAACACAAATTAACATATTATCCTAACCAGCACACCAATGTCCGTTTGAGATTCTCCACTAATCATATTAGGTACGTAACTCTTGTTCCCCTATAAATCCAAAAATGCACATGAGAATTAGAACAGAAAACACATCCAACATATATGCTGCAATCCATATTGCTCGCATAAAATAAAAATAAATGGAAGATGATTCTTTAAGATTGATCCCTTACCGGAGCATCCAAAATGGTAAATCTAGTGCTCTGAGTTTCAAAGTGAGCCCTTCCAACTTCAACTATTTTACCCTGTCAAATACAGCAAAATAGACATAGCACTTCGCTAACATAAATTCAACAATAACCTTAATGGGATTTTCCTATATACGTTAACTCAATAAAGACACACATTTTTAGCAAAAGAATAAACATTGACTAAAACACATGAAGTACCTTGAGCCTCTCTTCTTTATTTGTATCCATTACATATGCCATATACCTAGCATACAGGGCTATAACATGTTTGCAATCGGGAACTCTCACCAGCTCTCTCTACTTTTGACTTTTGCTTCCTTCTCATACTTTTGGAACTGTTGATCATCCACCTGACAGCTAAGGAATAGAATATGAATGTCCTCCATATGTAGATAAGTAGACTTACCAGCATATATTATCGAAAATGATAGTGTAAAGATTAAAGCGAGAAGTCATCCATTATAAACTTAAAAGTACACAGACTGAAAGCTCATGACCAATGGGGATTTCAAAGCAGTGTTACATAAGATCTGAAACCCTGTATGATTATCTTATAACTTCCAGATATAACAAAAACATGCCCATGAAAAATTAGAAACCAACAAGTAGATAGCCATACCAATTTGTCTATTGAACACCACGTTTAAGTGTCTCTTTTTATTTGCTTCTGCTTCCTCTTTGGCAGCCTTCTCTTGAGCAGCTTTCTCTTTAGCTAAAATTGATTATATATATATATCAGAAAGATATATAAGTCTTCATGAGGAGGATACCGGAGAGATGAGACAGGAGCAGTGTGAGTAGATAGTCTACTAACCTTTTTGCTGGGTTATACACTAGATGAAGCATTACTTGATCATGGTCCTCAGAAGCTGAAACCACCAAACTCCAAAAACAAATATCAAAATTGTAATAAACCTTACGTTAAGCAAACAAATTTCGAGTGATACTAATGATCCAGGAACCTTGTTGCTCATCAAGAACTGAGACTGATTCTTGCACCTCATCTTTCACGTCTGCAAATATAGATAAAAATACCTGGTTATTCTCTATGTCAACCACTCATCAAATGTGTAGTATTCAATTCCATCACAGTATAATACATACAAACTTTTAAAAACCATGCCTATCAGTAAACGTGTATTAACCCCATTTACCAACATTAAGCTCTTCTCATTCCAACGGTTAGACAAGACAAAAATCTGTAATATAAGTCTAAAACCTTCTCTATACCATAAGTATGAGAAGCAGCTTCTGTATTAAAAGTCTAAAACCATCTCTATACCATAAGTATGCTTCTTTCTTCCACATTACCCACTCAACAATCTTTTTTAATAAAAAAAAACCCATTCCTTGCTTTATTATGGAATCTGTTGTGGTCTGAAAACGTTGTTGGTCATTTTCGCAACTTCCTGGGCCTCGGCTTGCTCCTACACGAGAGCATGAGATTAGGACTGATGAGAAATTGAATTCCATGACTGTGATGTGATATTCAGTGTAAGATAGCAAACATACATGGAGCCACTGTAATAGATACATCAAGAAGAGATGAACAAAGACCTGTAAATTGATAAAAGATGTCGGTTAAAGGTTCGATAAGCGATGAGATTGAATAGGTAATGAGCACCTTTAAAGGTAAAGAGTAGGAAAATTCGTGCTATCGGGTACTGCCAAAGGAACCTAGTGGCCTTCAGCTTCTGAGTCCAACAGTTTCACTACATTCTGCAACTGAAGACAGAAGGCGAACAAAGTAAAAATAAGAGTAAAGTTAAAAGAGAACGATGACAAGCAGAGTTTTTCTTAATGGTCTCATAAATCTCTACTTAAGTGCTTGTGTAGCCATGTGTCACTGATACAATGGAAGAGGCCTGAAATTGTATTTTGTAAAGTATTAAACAACAAACTCAACATATATATATAGACAGAGCTAAAGACGTACTCTCAGAATCTTGTTCCCAAGTTGCTGATGGGCGTCGCGAAACTCTACTTTTTTCTACCTCTACCTAAATCAACAAATTTTAGAACCTTTCTTGAAGTAGCATGGAAAGTAAATGTACATATATATAACCGTAGAGAGATTTTACGCGGACCTGTGCTTCATGAAGACGTTTGACCTCTTTCTCCAACTGAAACTCTCCTGCAGCCTTCTCACTTGTCATAGTCTCTAGTTGCATTTGCTTATAGTACTGAATCAAAAAACTGTGGCCAGAAGCGATCAGACAACTTCGAATATGACTTTTGATCTATATAATCAGCCCACTCTAGAGTTCACATCACCAGTAAATCTGTATGTTCGTGGTAGTGTTTTTCCAGCTCTGAATGCTCCTAATTGGTCAGGGTTATAACAATTCAGCTTATGTTACATAATCATATGCATCAAAGGTACCACTTGACGAGCAGAAGAAAAATAAAGCATAAAACCCATCGAATGAATCCATCATATTTACAAAACCTTGTAAAGAATGATTAAACTTAAGAAACTAGAAGAGAAACGATACTCATCTCATAGATAATCTTCTCGTGGAGACCTTGTCCTTCACCTTGAGAGGGCGAAAGAGATCAGAGATGACTAAGCTTTGAAAAAAATAAACAACTAAAGAAAACCACACAAATTTCAAGTAAATTCTCACTTTTGCAATTTCAATAGCTAAAATAAACAATTACTTCTCGTCGAAAATTGTATTTTAAGAAGAGTTTTAATTGCTCTAACCAGATCTTGTACTTGAATGACAAAGTGATACGTGCCAAATGGTGTTTGATTGGTTGAAAAAGTTGAAAGAAACATACTTGGGAGAAGGAGTCAACTTAAGAAACAAGAAGATGACGCACAACCATTTTAGAGCTCCATTGCTATACACCTGAAATAAGCATAAGCGTTTATATGAGTCAAATCTGAGAACACAACACAAACTTACAANGCATGGGTTCCTTTGCCAGATATGCATGATGAATCAAGTTCAGTGAATACCAACCTCAGGAGTGAAGTGCAAAATTGGCTCAGGATTCAGAAGAAATTTGCTGGAGACATGGGTGTTTCCTGGTCAACTGGTTAGCCTTTGGATTTTTCATTAGTCGATCTTAGGGCTGAATCTGTGACAATGGTTACTCAAAAATAAAGTCAGGACACTGACATCAAGCAAAGGTTCATAATCTCCAACAAGTTTGACTCAATAAAACAAAAATTTGACTCATAAAGACTCAAAACTGGACTGACTTTGACTCTAAGAAAAACAAACACAATGTCAGTAGTCACCTCCCCCAGACTTAAACAACACTGTCCCCAGTGTTATCTATCCTAGAGGAAGCAAAAGAAAGCACAGGTACAAAATGGTTGTGAGTAAGTTCGACAATACCGTGGAAAGGTGATGGGCATCGATCGATACTCTACAGCTGGTGTCTACTGAAGCCAAAAGTTAAGTGAAGTAACTGTCAGATCAGAGAACACAGTTAGAAGCGACAGAATAATATATAGCCATAAGTTCCAACAAGTACTGACAATGAGATTAGACAAGTTCAGAAAAGAAAGGAAAACAAAAGAAAAGAAAAGAAAGGGAAATGTGGAACCCATGAATAGAAACTAGTCTGAATCCTCATCAGAATCAAACTCAGAGACGGGGTAGCGTGTCGAAGGGCCAGCAGCAGAGGGATCGGCGTCAGTGGACGTCATGCAGCGGCAGCGAGAAACAGCGGCCCAGATACTCTGAAGACTCTCCACCACATATCTCTGAAAAGTAGCTGTCTCCATCGGTATCTCTAGTGGTGGAGGAAAAGAAGGAGCAGGAGCAGATGTTTGGTGGCGAGGCTGACTCCCAGCAGAGTCAGCGGCTCGTGTCTCAGCAGCAGCGACAAGAGCGGATGGAAGCTGGCGTGGTGCGCAGACACGAGCAGAAGGGGCGACCGAAAGCAAACTCGGGTCTAGATCGAAGTGCAGCCGAGAAGGGTGAGTGCCAATGGAGGTGAGAGCGCGGTTGGGGAGCTGCACAAAGAGCTCTCCATCTGTCGTAGGCAGGCACCAGCGGCGAGTGGCCTTCAACCAGCGCATATGATGCATATTCTGCTCATCCATGAGCGAGCGAGTAGTCACTATCGAGCATGCTGCAGTGGAGATGCCAAAGTGCTCGAAGATAGGGGTGAGAAGGCTGCCAACTGACTCGGACTTCCGCGCTGTGGCGTAGTTGCGGCCAGTGAAGGGTTTGGTCTTCAGAGAAACCAGATGGTGTGCAAAGATAGCGCCAATGTTGACCGCGAGATTCAACTCGGGCCACTCAAACCTATCCTCAGGGATTATGTCACCAACTGCCTTGTATATCAACATCAGCTCTGAGATCCTCAACTTGTTCGGCTCCATCTTGCAGAGGAGAGTGGTGCTCAGAATCCAGGCAATGCAACGTAGAGTCGGGTGGCGGATATCAATCTGAGTAGAGGTCTTGGAGCTGTAGGCGGCAAGACCAATGTGTCGCCAAAAGTTCTACAGATCCTGAAACTGAGAAGGGAGAGCAATCTGCTGAGGGTAAGGATGAAACCCGTAGATAGCGCAGAGGTCAGGGATAGGCAGCCTGTAGCGAACCCCTCTGATCAGGAAAGTCAACGTGCCCTCTGAAGAGGTGCGGTGGACCTCAACTCTGTAATACACTCGAGCTGTGGCGAGGAACTGACGCACGAGGTCTGGGTAGAGGTCATACTGCCTGGAGTAAAGAGTGCCCAATCCAATCTTTTCCTGCATGGCAGAAAGATCAACGTCGATGCCCAGACGACGCATGGTGTGTGGATCGACGAAACGAGTAGGCAGGATGATGACGCGTAGCCACTCGTTGTAGAACAGAGTGTCATATTCGTCCCACTCCTCAGCTATCGGCCTGTAAATGCAAGCCTCACTCTCGGTCTCATCCTTGGGCAGACCTTCCCAATTGCGTTGCGGAACGATCCTCTTCCCCTCCAACTTAGGCCAGGGAGGCCTAGCAACAGGTGCAGGAGTAGAAGGAGATGGTGAACGTCGTGGCACAGGCCTTAGGTGACGGCCAGTATCCTCTGTGAAACTCTGGTGGCGTAGGCCTCAGTTGAAACTCTGACGGCCAGTATCCTCTGTGAAACCTCCCTTTAGGACCCTGTAGCGATCGCCAGTAAGAATGGTTGTGATGACTCCAGCGTGCCACTGTGAATCATGGAATGCCTCCACCTCGTCTTGAAGATCATAATTGCGGCGTGGAGGGTTGGAAGTGGAGGCATCATCCTGTCGTGTCCTCTTATGGGGAGCCATCTGAGAAAAAATCAAAGTGAAAACAGAGGTTAGAATAGCTCCTACGTTTAATAATGTGCAGCAATCGATCGATACCAGGGGGTATCGATCGATGTTGGAGATAGAGGCACACAGGTTCGACAGATGACATCGCAGAATTCAATTCGATTACAGGTCGGGTATCGATCGATACCCAGGGGTATCGATCGATGCTCGAGGTAAAATTGCGAATTTCATTCCACAGATCACCCAATTTCCAATCTATCACCCTAAATTCGAATTCCTAAGTCTACTCCATCCCTATTATATCCATTCTCATCCTAATATGGCAAATTCATTCACCTATAGCTAATGATGACAAGAAACAGAGCCAAAGCTTCACAACAAAGGAAACCCCAAATCGATTCTGCCAACACATCTAAAAGGGTGAAATCAATTGCATTACCTGGTAGATCGAAGGAGTGAATGAGAGAATGATAATGTGGTCAAAAATCTGAGGGGAATAGAGTTTGAAATTGAAGAAATTGATGAAAAATCGAAAAAGATGTGAGAGTAGGAGAGTGATGGGGCGGCGTCGAGCGATAATGAGGGAGTGAATGATGAAAACCCAAGGGTTTTATAGAGAAAAAAAAACCTACCTGGAGCTGAGTATCGATCGATACCGTAAGTGGTATCGATCGATGCTCAGCGTATGGCATAACTCCCTTTAGGCTAATGGTATCGATCGATGCTCGTCGTCTGGACCTGGTTCCACATGAAAACACAACACAGAAAACAAAACCAAAAATCAAAATAAAAATTATGTACAGACTCACCATGGGTTGCCTCCCACCAAGCGCTTTTTTAATGTCATTAGCTTGACATGGAGAGCAGTCAGGCAGCGGGTGGCTCAGCCAGAGGTATAATGTGGCCATCTGGAATAGTGGCTTTCGCCCAATAGTGTTTCACCCTCTGTCCATTGACAGTGAACTCCTTGCCTTCAGCATTCAGCAACACAACAGCTCCATGAGGGCGGACCTCCTTGATTGTGAAAGGACCTGACCAACGAGAACGCAATTTCCCAGGAAACAATTGCAAACGAGAGTTGTACAGAAGTACCTGGTCATTTGGTTCAAAGTGTCGGGAAAGGATCTTCTTGTCATGATAAGCTTTGGTCCTTTCCTTGTACAGCTTGGAGTTCTCATAGGCGGACTGTCTGATCTCATCTAACTCATTCAACTGAACCAGTCGTCTTTGCGCAGCAGACTTGATGTCGAAATTCAGCAGTTTTGTAGCCCAGGCTGCTTTGTGCTCTATCTCAACAGGAAGATGGCATGCCTTTCCATACAGTAAATGGAAAGGTGTTGTCCCGAGTGGCGTCTTGAACGCTGTTCTGTAGGCCCAAAGAGCGTCGTCTAGTTTCAGCGCCCAATCCTTCCGTGTAGCACCAACCGTCTTCTCCAGGATCTCTTTGATCTGTCTGTTGGAGACCTCTACTTGTCCACTAGTCTGAGGATGATATGGCGTGGCAACGCGGTGGTGTACACCATACTTCCTCAGCAGCTTCTCGAAGATCTTGTTGATGAAGTGAGTACCTCCATCACTGATAACAACTCTGGGTACTCCAAATCGTGGGAAGATGATAGTCTTAAAGAGCTTCAGGACCACGGCAGAATCGTTGGTAGGACTGGCAATTGCGTCGACAAAGCATTAGAGACTAAGGTCGACTGGCGATAAGATATAGCGGTTCATGGTACGGCGATGGGTAGGGGAATGGTCCATGGAGGTAGATACTAGTAGCACTAGCCGAAATCAAGAGACTCAACGAGCAGGATGAAAGATTCTGTGGCTGAGTCAGTCGATGGCTGCAATTCCATCGTCTCTGGTAGAACACAGCATTACCAGGGGAGATGATAGTGTGAGCGGGTCGTTAAACATGAGGCACAGAAGCGTCGGGGATGTAGTGGTGTGCATGAACTTGAGAGATGGTCTTGAATGTAGCAAAATGCTCAGCATGCTCAGATAATGCACTGTCAGGTGTGGAAAAGAGCGAACTCTAGTCAGCTTCAAGAAAGAGATCTAGCATACACGCTTCTGTAAATCTCGGAACAGTGTTTACAACATATGGTCATCCCAAAAGTAGCTGACATGGTCGTTCGATGACTTCTCTTCACATAACTTCGGTAGTGCTGTGTCTAGATCAGCAGAAAAGTTGAAATTGGCGATCGTAGTCGGAGATACAAGGTTACGCAGGATAAGTGATAGAATCCTCAAATTCAAAGTGATTTTGAGAGGAATCTGGTGATGGGGCAAAGTCTCTGGCATCGATGCGAGTCAAGTGTGTATTGATCGAGATGGCTGGAATCGTGGACATGAAGCAACAAGCTGAGGGTTGGATCGTACTGCCCATTGAGTACTCAGATCAATGCTCGTCTTCTCATCGATAGATTTTAAGGCAGAACCAGTCTCCCACAAGTATATTTCTCTCTGGCAAAGGAATCATCAATGGGAACTCTTACTGACTTGCATACGCGAGAGATGATCTGCAGACGGCGCATTGCTCTAGCTCTTTTTGATCTGATCTCTATGTCAAACCTTCGGGAGTAGCAAAAACAATTACACATATAATCCAGGCTTATATCGCTTATCTGCACGAGATAGTCGAAGAGAGCATGGTCAGGATTGTGCAAATCACTTTCTTCTATCAGATAGGAAATCGAACTTCCTAAAAGAGAACAAACAGCAAGCAATTCCTTACAGTGGTGTTGTAGTCTCTTTGGGCGTGCATCCCGCGTTCTGCTGGCATACGAAGAACTACATGGAGCTTCTATCTCTTCTCTGTCTGGCGAAAACAGATGCCAACTTGCATAAATCCAGTTCATCACGACATGACCTCAAAAGGGAGGCCAATTGGTGGTGAGCTGCACATAGGAGTCAGATTCAAATGCTCTGATCATGAATCAAAATGCAGGCAAGAATCTGGTGTAGAAAAATGCGACTCTTGATAAGCAGAGCGTAAGGAGCGGCGGGCTAAGCTTGGAGCAAATCCTGAATGAACGTTGCGAATATGAACCGGAGCATGCCAGGAAACTCGCAATCATCCTTCAGCACTTTGGATGTGGCGGCGAGCATTGTCATGACGTGAAATCTTCGCTCACTTATTCAGACCTAATCACAGGCTTGATAGAACTTAGTGGGAAACGTATGCGTTTGACCATAATGTGGACTTTCCAGTTAAGAACTAGATGCTTGTTCCTCAAACCGAAACGCTGAACCGTACTTCGCCACGATCTCATGCCCAGGGCATCCTTAACTGAAGACATACACATGAAAAGTGCTACCATCGAACATACCCCCCTCATGCAACTCCCTCGATTCATATATGCAGGAAGACATGACCCCTCATCGCATCTCGCCTCGGAATGTACCTGGAACAGCTCTGCAAACCAAACTGAAATCCCTACCCCTGCTACCGCGCCACACACGGCCTCGCCACACAGCCCTGAACACATCCGCTCTTCCTCTCACTCCCACCATCACATCGCTATCGGGCATCTAGAAAAAAGCCTGAGTGCCACCAGAAGCCACATAGTCACACCGACACCTCTGCTATCTCCTCCACCCGCCATCTAGACTCAACCCCTGCCCCCGCGCAATCGCGGACGTGATCCTTTCCTTCGCTCCGCGACGCCACTTCCAGCCTCTCTCTCGCTCCTCACCTGCACATCCTCGCCCCTCTCAGACCCTGTCTCCTCCCGTCGCCCCACACCCCAGCCTCCACCTCGCTCTCCTCCCCCATTCTCCTCACCACCTCCGTGGACACCCCACTCCCCACTCTCCTCAGGAACAACGTCGAAAACGCGCACTGACTCCAAACCTGCGCAGACAACTGGCATACGCACTCCCCCACGCTCCCTCTCCACAATCCTCTCACAGCATCTCTTCTCCTTACACCCACCTCTCTCATAGAATTCGGTTACCGCCTGCCCTCTAACTCGCCTCCTCACCTTCCGACCAGCTTATCGACTCGTCCTCGCCCCCCCCTCCCCCACGCCAACCCTCCCGACTGCAACTGCAAAGATCATGGTGAGATACCTGAAATGTCATCAAGAGAATAGCGACGAGCTTGCGATACTGCGCAGGCTCTGCTCCCAGCAGGAAGGCGCGACCCCTCTGCCGTTGTATACAAAGAAGGAATTTGACAACTCACAGCGCACTAAGTAGCGCTTAATCGACGCCGACCGAGCGAAATATGCGCTACTATGCTAGGCTATCGCGGTGGAGTCGCTATAGTAATCCAGCTTAGGGGCGTTTCGCTTGCGCGATCCTCCAATCAGGCCAAGACACAGTCCCGGATCTCGGCTGGACGAGACTTGTTTAGCTCTCTCTGGACGACAAGGGTTGGCTATTCGCCTCGATACCTCCTGTGCGTATCGACTCATGCCTCAGGAGCTTGGCTGTCAGGATCGTTGCACCTAGGCGCAGGCGAACTTACTGTGGGACTGTCTCCGTCTCAGCCGAGGCAAGGACCAACAGCTCTTCTCCAAGGGTTCTCAGTGAGCAATCCTAGAAATACACATCGGATAGCGATCTGAAAGTCGCTCGACTCACGAAGTTTGACCATCAATGGGTTGGTTCGTCTCATCATCTCTCCATATCCCTGCAATGTCCATGCACCAGATCACCCCGTATGTTCAGAGATCATCCCGCCCCACCCCATTCCTATTTGCAATCAACCTTAGAGCTCCAGCCGTACGCTAAAACACGTCTCTCCAACCAATCAAAGGATCTCGCGGATTCGCGCATCATCTCAAGAAACGATGAATCAGTTGGAATAAGCAGTTCCCAATGGTGATCGGAACATCTCAAGTAATCCTTTCAGGAACCGGATTGATCGTTCGCAAGGATCAAGGAGATCCTTGTTGGCAGTGAAGTCTTCATCCCCATTCTAGCTACCGTATGCATAAGTTACCGATTCGAACCAACTTGATCGCCGTCAATAAGCTTACCGTACAAATCCAAGAGAAGCGTTCAAACGCTCTGCCGTGAAGATCCGTGCCAGTCCCAAAACAAAACTACTAGGGTCTGGTAATTTCTCTAGGATCTTGGTTGAAAGGATCGAGCATGCTTGCTCATGGGAAACTCTACAGTACTCCTCCTCAAGGTTCTACATTACTTGAAACCAATACCTTCTTGATGTTCGTCTGAAAGCTGGTGCAGTCTTAAGAGGCATCGCGACGAATGGGAGTTTCTACCACTATTTCTCTAACATCCTCATGCCATCTAGCACTCTTCTGTTTCTTTCTTTACTTAAGCAGCGGGGTCGAGGAAGGAACCTCTCGTACATACATCGTTAGCTGCGACATGAACCTGTTGCTCTAGTTTCTAGTTCTTGGCGTACTGACGTCTCTTCAGGAGGAGATCGATCGATACATGTGGGGTAGTAATCGATCGATGCTCGTGGTTTGTCAACCGATTTCTGGGAACTTCTGAACGAGGTGATGATCGTGGAAGAGGGGTATCGATCGAAAGAAGGGGTAGTATCGATCGATGCTGGTGAGTTTCTAGAAACTGATTCATCCGTCATCGTCGTCTTCCAGGCAAAAGATCGGACGAGTTGCTGAGGCGAGGTCAAGCTTCTTCTGCCTTCAGCAACCATCTCGTTCTCACGATGTAATGGCTAAGTGTTGGTAGGGCGACCTGAACTGCTCCTCGGTATTCACTTGGTTCGTACTCGTCTCACAGATCCCTGCGACAAACTGGGAGTTCGTAAATATGGATGTCAGAGCTCATTTCCATAGTTATTTGGCAATCGAGGATATGTCTCAGCTAGATTGGCTCGCGCTCGACTTTGAATTCACTGCCATTTGCGCGACGGGTCTTATTAGTGGCAATCCGTGCAATCATAAGTTCGTACTTCAAGGCTTTTCTTGAGGATGTTCGGCTCAGATGTTGCCATTCGATCAGTAGCCTGAAATTCCATTTCCGGTGAGTCAGACGCGTCACTTTTCTGCGTCAATGAATCTGATTTCGAGCATCCGGATTTGTCGTTGAAGTCTTGGGACGGTGAGTGGTTGATAGGATCATTAGGTTCACTGTGTTCATGAATGGCTCTGAGTCTCGAATTTGGATGAGTGATTGATTAGGTTGAATCACGCGTCGTCTGAGGATTGGGGGGTAGTAACCGGACGGTTGGTTTATGAGATTCTGCGAGTCTACCTACAGTTACCACTATGTAGTTGACATCACTCTGCTTCACCCTCTTCGATGTTCTCAACTTCCTCAGCAAAGTGCACTGCCTTTCTGCTGCTTACCAACAATAGACTGTGAACTGAATCCAGCTTCGCATGTACCTCAGCTATCTGTAAACCATCAGCACTACCATTCTGCTTCTTCCTCTCAAAATCAGCATTCTTAGTGCTGTTGCTGGAAGCCAGATTCTCAATCAACACATAAGCGTCCTCGGGATACCTAGTGTTGAAGTTACCGTTACTCGCAGCGTCCAAAGCCATCTGATACTCCAATCGATCCCTCGGAAAAAGATACCCAACAACTGAACCTGTGAGAAAACCATGGTGAGGGCAGTCCCTCTGATAAGCATCGAAATCAAACCCAGGCAGCCTTGAATGCCTACAGTCGCGTCCTGAGAAAACTGGGAGATCTTGTTCCTGAGCTCCTCTGATCTCGCATCATCATAGAAGTTATTCAGAAAAGCAGTCTTGGTTTCCTCCCAAGTGGTCAGAGAACCTGGAGGCAACTGCTTCAAGCCAGTAAGCTGCATCTCCACTAAGGAAGTAGGGGAAGAGCTTACAGAAGAGGAAGTCATTGGACACTCCATTGTATTTGATACTGGTGACCAAGTCCTCGAACCTCTCGATATGATCCATGGGATGCTCATGAGAAAGACCATGAAATGGATGCTGGCCTTACAAGAGTGTAGTAGGCAGGCTTCAGCTCAAAGTTGTTTCTCTGAAAAGTCGGAATACGAATGGCAGATCGGTTTGCATAGAACTGATCTGGCCTGTTGTATTCTCCAAGCGTTCTAGCGCGATTACCCTAAGCATTCCCAACATTCCCACGCACAACGTGGTGGATAACCACATTAGCAACCGGTGCAGGGGCAATGATGTTACCTTCTGCATCAATTCTCTGTCCCTGCGCGTCACACAGGTGACCCTCCTGATCTCTCAAAACCCCAGCCTAATCAGAGCAAGCACAATCGGATTGTTCATCTCAGCTTGTTTCTTCTGCTTTTCTGATTGTACGCTCTAATTCAGCTAGTTCTTCGTTGATAGGTTGATCAACTGCTTGTTCTTGCTTCCTCTGGTCTCTCAATGCTGCATACACCTGAAACACAAAGGCCAAACGCGTAAGTGACGAAAGTAACAACGAGTATCGATCGATACTCTGAGGGTATCGATCGAGCTCGATGCTTAGTCGAAATTCTAAAACTGAAATGTAATGGTGAAATTAGAGTCCCCGGCAACGGCGCCAAAAATTTGATGTGCTCAAATCTAATACCCTAAATACTAAGCAGTCGCTACAGTATTTTAGGGGTACCACAAAGACTCAAGATGGACACTACAATAGATTCAGAATATGAACTAAGCTAAGCAAAATAGATGAAATTAAGAATGACAAAACAATAAAATCAAGGATATAAATCAATGGAGGAAAACGCTAGGCTTAGGGAAACTTGGCGCAAATCAGAATTATCAAATCAAATCATTGTCAGGAATAAATTAAGCTCCGCTTTCAAACTTGAATCACAGATGTAAAGTAAAACAACTGTCGTTGCGAAAACTATCTATGCCTAAACCTAGAATTCCAAATTTCTTTGCAAATTCTATGAATTTAAACAAGCATTAAAGTTCAAGTTAATTGTTCACAAAATCCCAAAACCAAATTTCTTTGCGAATAGGGTTTTGCTCACCAAACACTAGATCAGGCACTCAATCACACTTCGTGCCAATCAAAACAACCTAACATCAGATTCTAGTTCGCGAGACGCTAGAATAAGCATTAATCTCAAGTCTAGGTAAAAGCTCTATAGATTATTCCCTAACAATCGATTCAGATCTAACAATTCATCAAATACCTTTAAGCAACCCTAATCCTAACAGGAAATCTACTCAGACATGGTGAAAGCAATAAACATCATGAATAGAATAGGTATCATAATATAAAATTGAAATAGAGTAAGAATACAAAGAGGTTCAAGAATTCTTCTCCAAAAACTCAGTTGCAGAAAAATTCTATCTCCAGAAATCACAACGTGTTCTTCTGGAGGCTGTAAAACCTAATTAAATAGCTAATCAAAACGTTTTTGGAGTTATCTTCAAAATAAGGAAAACTTCTGGATAATCTTGGGGTTTGTCTCGCGTTCTGGTCACTGGCATCGACCGATGCTGGTTTCTTCGGTCTTGTTTCTTCCAAACGAATGGTGTCGATCGATGCTCCTCAGTCTCGATCGATGCTGAGCTTGTTCCCGAACGGCTTGAACTCCAGATTGCTTCAAAAACTCTCCAAATCTTCCAATTTGCTCCATACGCACCTCTAACTTCAAAAGAACCTGAAAGACTCTAAAACTAAAGAAAAGACTCAACAAAAAGGACTTATATCATGGCTAAAAACGGGTAAAAACCATGATATATCAGACTCTAATCTTGATTCTTTAAGGAGGACACGACGACAGATCAAATCTTCTTCAAAAGCAACAGATGTCCTGGATTCGAAACCGTAACCAACACGACGACAGAACAAACCCTATCTCTCTGGAAGGAAAACTCGATACCGCCGAACAAAAAAAAACCAAAAATCAAAATCATGAAGAAGACGAAATTGATAGAAATCGAAGAGAAGATGATTGAAATCGATTTGTTACCTTTTGATTTGAACGGTTTTCTCGTGACCCATCGTAAGAACAAAACCCTCTCAATACCAATCTACAAAATCAAAATCAGAATCTTGAGTAAGACCAATTTGAAGTAACTAAAGAGACGAAGAAGATTGAAAATTTCTAAAAATCGATTACTTTCTCTCGAAACCCTAACGAAAGATCACAACGATAAAAAAAAATGGAAGAAGAGATGAGAAAAAGAGAGATTTAGCGATGGAATTGTAATGCTGGTTTGAATTGTATATATATGGTCTGGCCCGGTTTAATTCAGGCGTGGATCCGAGCCTAAAAAATAATACTGTAACGGGCTAATAGTCGTATCTCTGACTCGTTTTAATTTAGATTTGGTTCCTAACCTGATAATGAAAATAATTATAACGTCGTAAACTCTTCATTAAATGTGTTTGAATTCTAATAATTTCAGCCGTCCGATTATTCGTGTAACTTGAATTGAACGATTACTCTTCATTTAAAATTGTTTATAATTAAATCTCCGTCAACTTAATTTAATCGGGCTAAATATTTCTTTTGGACTAAGACTTATGTGAGATTTTTTTCTGTCAACAACACTATATTAGTTTAGATAGACTTATGTGAGATAAATTATACCACAATTATATTTTATTTGTTGGATTTAAAAGAAAATTTTCTTTTAAAAAATTATGAAAAATGGATCCTCAAAGTTACAATACAAAAGATATATAATACAGACACAATATATCATATATTGTGATAACTTGTAAAACATGAAAATATATCATATGCAATCTTAATATAGTTATACTATAGATATAGTGATTACTTGTATGACAAATCATATACTTATTAGACATTTTTTTTTGAATGAATGTGAAATTTTATTCAAAAAAATCTTTGTATTATGAATGTGTCAACGAGAAAGTCAAAACTCTGATGAAGGCGATTTTGAGAGCGAGTTTGTTACGGTTACTTTACAGTTTTTTTCTTACCAAATTTGTGTAAGTTATTGAATTTCTCGTTGAAGATGCAGCAGTTCCCTTTTCTCTCAACTGCTCTTCCACGTTCAAGCACACAATGGAGACCACGTCTTCATGTGATGAAGTTTCTCTTGCAATCGCGAAGACCATATTTCATTATAAAAGTCACAGTCTTCGTCTCATGTTTAGATTTCGGTTCACCCCTCTTTGATTAAGAAGTTTCTTTCCTTTGAGGTTTTACCCAATCCTATTCAAAATGGGAGACAATATAAACCGTGCCTTACAAGACATCGCTCTTGGACGCGATGATCCTCCGATTTCTTTGCCATCGTCCGTTGTATCCCAGGCGATGGCCAAGAACCGCTTCATCATGATTGGCCGTCCGACAAATCCAAGGTAATAGAATCTTCGTGCAATCCTTGCCAATATGTCGCGCATTTGGGGTCAGAGTGGTATTGTTCACGGTCGGTTGGTTGAAAGGAAACTGTTTCAATTTGTCTTTCCTTCAGAGGAGGCTCTTGAAATGGTGCTGAGAAGGGGTTCCTTGGGCATATGCAGACAGGATGCTTATTCTCGAGCATTGGCAGCCTGAGATAAATCCATTAATGATCAACTCTATTCCTTTCTGGATTCAAGTCCGGGGAATCCCTTTCTAGTGCTTAAACTATGAAATGATCACCTGTATTGTTCGTGCGATGGGTGGTGAGTGGATTATTACTGATTATGATGCTGCTTCTGCGATTCGTATTGAGTTTGTTCGCATGCACATCAACTGGAATATCGATGATCCTATCATATTTCAAAGGAACTTTCAGTTCATGCCTGGTGTTAATACTCTGCTCCGCTTCACTTACGAAAGACTTCGACTCTGGTTGGTGTTTAAACTCTCTTGGCAATGATGCTCATTCTTCTGATGATGATAATGTAGGAAACCCACCAGATTCTCCACATCGTGATGCCTCAGATCCATCTTTAGATTAGATAATCCACACTGTTGATGAAAATCTGCAGGTTGCTTCTCTAGTTGCATCAATCCAATCTTCGGCTCAATCAGACGGAAATGCTTTATCGGTCATAGATCCTTTACACAATTCTTTCACGCCCTATTCCTCACCTGAAGAGGACAACTCTGCATTGGTTCAAACTTTTCCTAGGACTGTGTTTCTTCGGTTGGATAACGATGTTGCTTCTGGTTCGGATGTTGCGTCTTGTTTAGGTCAGCCGTCGTCCAAGGTTCTTATAGATCGGGGTAAATGTAAGCGGGATGATCTTGTCCATGATGATGTTGTCCATACAAAACCACGGAGAAGAAAGCTTCTCTGTTGCTAGATTTTCAGCCTTGCTGAGAGGCACGGTGGACCCTAAACCACCGCATCCGCCATGAGCACAACCTGCTGGAACTGTCAAGGTTTAGGCAGTGTTGACAGTTCGACGCCTTAAGGAGATAAATCGTAAATATCTCTCAGACATCATTTGCCTGTCTGAAACGAAGTAACAGTCTGATTACGTACGTGATAAATGTGGTGAATTAGGTTTTAGCAACTATGTAATAGTTCCACCGAACGGTTTAAGCGGTGGTTAATTTTAATCCTTTTGAAGGATTCTGTAGATTTAGTTGTGTTTTATTAATCTCTGCATCATGTAGATTGTTATGTCCGAATTAATGAAATGGGGTTCTACTTATCTTTTATTTATGGTCATCCAAACCTAAGTCATCGGCATAATCTATGGGAAATACTTGAACGTACAACTATTAATTGACAGAACCTTCCTTGTTTATTTTGGGCGATTTCAATGACCTCCTTGATAATCACGAGAAAAAGGGTGATTGGTTGAGAGCTGAAGCATCTTTTCAGGGCTTCCGTCAAATGGTTCGTCATTGTGACTTCATAGATCTTCAGTCTCTAGGTGACAAGTTTTCATGGGCCGGTAAGAGAGGTAGTCATCACGTTTCATGTTGTTTAGATCTTACCATGGCTAACAGTGAATGGCATGCTTTGTTTCCTTTTTTTGTCTCTTAATTCTTTGAATTTGGTGAATCAGATCATAGACCAATCATCACTAATATTTGCGAAGCAGAGGAAGTGTTCTGAGGTAGTTTTATATATGATACTTGGCTATTACATAAACACGGTTTCAAAGATTTGGTTTTAGAGAGCTGGAGTTCAGGTTCTGTTCAATCTCAAGACGCACCATTATCTCAACGTACTCTTCTTGTTGCCAGTTTATATCTATATGGAAACACAAGAATCGGTACAATGCTGAAGAACATGTCAAGATTATTCGCCGCGAGCTTTATAAAGCAATCTCTTCCGGTCTGGCTCCCTTGAATGAGATACAAAAGCTGCAAAAAGGATCTTCATCAAGCCTATATAGATGAAGAATTTGTCTGGAAAATGATGAGTAAGAATAATTGGTTAAGAGGTGGAGATCGAAATACTAAATTCTTTCACTCTGTTACAAAGCAAAGATGATCTCGCAATAAAATTGTCTCCATCTCTGATGGTGACAGTGTTTCCCACCGTGGTACTCCTAAAATAGCAAGCATTGCTATGGAGTACTTCCAACAACTTTATTCTTCGAACCAGGATAATAGTCAACCTTATAATGTTATTGTTTAAGGGATTCAAAGCAAAGTAACGACAGCTATAAAAATCAAGATCTGGTCAGAGATGTTACTACAGATGAAGTTAAAAACGCTATGCCTTATAATTGTCAAACTAGAGCTCCTGGACCGGATGGTTTTACAGATCAATTTTATCAAGATTTTTGTGGAGAAATTGGTCCATCGGTTGTTAGTGAAGTAAAGAAATTTTTCAGCCATGGTCTTCTTGATCCTACACACAATCACACGAATTTATGTTTGATACCAAAGGTCTCGGTCCCAACGTCGATGACTGATTTCCGGCCGATTGCATTGTCTAACGTCAATTACAAAATTATATCAAAAATCCTCATTAATCTTTTAAAGCCTCATTTGTCCGGTGTTATCTCTAAACATCAAACCGCTTACATCCCTGGACGTATGATACTGGCAACAGTATTGTGGCTCCGGAAGTTTTTCATGCTCTCAAAGTTAGGAAACGTCAAGCTACTTCATACATAGCCTTAAAAACTGATATCACCAAAGCTTATGACTGTCTTGAGTGGGGTTTTCTAGCAGAAACAATGAAGCGAATGGGATTTGATACAAAATGGATTCAGTGGATCATGACGTGTGTTACTTCTGTGAGTTATTCGATGTTAATTAATGGATCCGCCCATGTGACGGAGACCCTCTTTCACCTTATTTATTTATTCTGTGTGCTGAAGTTCTTTCTCATATGTTGGATCAAGCAACAGTAAAGAGAAGGATTCAGGGAATTAAAATAAGTAATCGTAGCCCAACCATTACTCATCTGTTATTTGCCGATGACTAGATTTTCTTCATGCTAGCTAATAATAAGTGTTGTCGCACTATTAAGGATATTTTTTCGAAGTATGAGTCTCTTTCAGGTCAAGCAGTTAATCTACGAAAATATTCAATTACTTTTGGAAGCAAAGTTAAACATCAAGTTTAAAGAAAAATTCGTCATCTGCTGGGTATTCACAATGAAGGTGGTACATGCAAATATCTAGGTCTGCCAAAACAGTTTGACAAGAAGAAATCAGAAATGTTTCACTATATTGTTGATAAATTAAAGGAACCCACACAAGGTTGGAGCAAAAAATTCTTATCTCCTGGAGGAAAGGAGGTGCTTCTAAAGTCAATATATTTAAACTTCCCAATGACATTTGCAAGGAAATCAAAGGAATACGTAATCGGTTTTGGTGGAGTAAGGCGAGGACACAAAGGGTATGCATTGGTTTTCCTGGAAACGTTTATGTCTTCTGAAGCGTGAAGGAGGTTTAGGTTTTTGAGATTTAGAAAATTTCAATAACGCACTACTTTGCAAACAGACTTGGTGTATACGCAGAATCCGGATTGTTTGATGGCGCGGGTCCTAAAAGGTAGATATTTTGCAAACACAAATGTGCTTAAGGCCAAGCAACGCCGTAAATCTTCTTTTGTTTGGCGATGACTTCTCTACGGAAGAGATCTACTCATTAACGGCTTACGATTTGTAGTTGGCGATGGAACCAAAATCAACACATGGTCTGATCCATGGCTCCCCTATTACCATCACGCCTCCAAATAAAGAAGGATCTAAGTGTTCCTGATATAATGGTTTGCGATTCATTCAATGCTTCGAGATCGGGTAGCAATGTTCAAAAGGTCTTGGATTATGTGTCTCCTGAGGATGCCAAACTTATTTTTACTGTTAAAATCTGCTAACAAACCAAATGTGATCTTCTTTGTTGGAATTATACTTCAAATGTTCTTTATTCAGTTAAGTCGGCTTATTGGCTTGCTACACACCTTCCAAAAGGGAAATAATTCAACCTCCTCCGGGTACTGTGTCTCTTAAACAAGCTATATGGAAAACAAAAACTACTCCGAAAATCAAACACTTTTTATGGAGGTTAATATCAAATGCTCTTCCGATTGGTGAGACATTACGTTATAGACATATAAGCAATCTCTCCGTTTTTCATCGTTGTTGCCGAGAGGAAGAAACTTGGAATCATCTGTTTTATGGAGGTTAAGCAGATTTGGAGGGCGTCTGGGATCCCTGATCCATCATTATTGGCACCAAATATTTCTATTCATGATTGGATAAAATCGATTTGCTCTCTCAATTATCCAGGAAGAACATGTCACTTTCAGCATTGTCCGTTATGGATTCTTTGGCGATTGTGGAAAATCCGTAACACTCTGGTTTTCCAATGAAAACAGGTCCCATACACAACGACTCTTTCTCAGGCTTTGAATGACGCCCTTAGTGTTCCAACTATATGAACTCTCCAAATTATCATCCTTCACGCTCTCCTTTAAGTTCTACATATTGTCTACACCAGCACATGGTTGGATCAAATGTAAAGCTTAAAGTGGGAGATAAGCGGGTATCTTGCAACATAGATACAACTGCATCATAGCTCACCGTGTATTGGTTTTTAAGCAAGAATTTTGCAATTTTGCCCCATTCATGAGAGGAGTAAATGCAACTGAAAATAAGTGATTCTGAGACTCCATGGGACAACTGTAGAAAATACACGAGGTATCGACCTGACCCTTCCAAATACTCGTCCTATCCCCTGTTGTGAGGCGATTCCGCATTGTTAACCAAACTAAGAAAGAGTACTTGGGAGTAGAGTGAGGGAACCAGAATCCTTTGTACCATTCTTTAATAGGTTTATGGCTTCTTATGTTATTCCAAGTGTGTTTTGTCGAGAAAACTTTTTTAAATTGATCCCCATTGCCCTTCCACTTCCCCATATCTGATTCTCCACTTCTTTGACTCGTTCTTACTCTGGCTATCTCCTTCTCCACTTCGTTATAAGTCGTTATTCGATGCGTTCTCTGTCGCTGGTAAGCTATAGCTTCCGCTACCGTTGCGTTGCCCACTATACCCATATCAATAAACCCTCTGTTGAGAATTTGACCCTTCTCAATGATCGCGGAATAGATTGTTTAAGCAATAAAGTAAATAACACAGAGAATTTAGCGAGTTCAGATCACGGTGTGTGATCCTACGTCTCGGTCTGGAGCTTCCAGCAATCCACTATCACCACGGATTACAATAATATGGGTTTCTCACAAGATCTCTCTAAACACAAGAAAAGACCTCACAAAACTCTCTCGGGTTTCAACTTATCTCTTAACCTTATTCCCACACATGCTTAGCTTTATATAGACTAAGACAATTACAAAGATAAGACGGTTTAACCTAACCGTGGCCCAATAGAAATAAAACAATTCCTAAGTGACTAGTCCAAGTCGCGGGCCAAGTTGCTACTCAATGATTTTCATCACCAAAGGCCCAAGCCTAACAAATCTCCACCTTGATGACAATCACTTCAGAGTATAACATCTTTATCCATGCTTTCATGTGCTGCTCCAGACAATGCCAGCACCTTAGTGCTCTTCTAAGTTGAGAAAACTCAACGCCTTCTCAAACTTCTCCACAGGAAGAACCTTCGTCAACATATCAGCTGGGTTCCGCTCAGTCGGAATCTTTGACAGCTTCACTTCACCAGAAGCAACAATATCCCTAATGAAATGCATCCTCCTTCTGATATGTTTCGTTCTCTCATGATGAACGTTGTTCTTGGCTAAACACAAAGCACTCTGAGAATCACACCAAATCTCCACTATGTCTTGTTTGTAACCGAACTCCTCGGACAAACCCCTTAGCCAAATCGCTTCTTTCACAGCTTCTACCAACGCCATATACTCTGCCTCAGTTGTAGACAGTGCAACTATAGGTTGAAGGCTCGATTTCCAGCTTATAACTGTTTCACCTGCCGTGAAAACCTACCCTGTAATCGATCTGCTTCTGTCCAGATCCGATGAGAAATCAGAATCACAGAAACCTTCAACCTTGAACTCCTTAGTCTTCCTGAATACAATCTTTCGATCCCGGGTACCCTTCAAATACCTTAGTACCCACTTTACAGCAGTCCAATGTATCATACTCGGCTTACTCATGAACCTGCTAACTAAGCCGACAGCATACGCAAGATCACACCTAGTCCCCAACATCGCATACATGATGCTCCCTATAGCACTTGAGTATGGAACATCATCCAAAATCGTCTCTGCTTCATCATCTTTGACAGCTGACAACTTAAAATGCGAACCGATAGGTGTAGCAACAGATTTAGACTCATCCATATTGAATACCTGCAAGATCTTCTTGATGTAACCAGATTGAGACAATGTGAGAACTCCACCTTCACGATCTCTCTCAATATCCATCCCAAGAATCCTTCTTGCAGCTCCTAAATCTTTCATCTCAAACCGACTGCTCAACAGATCCTTCACCATCTGTATCTCCTTCATATCCTTAGATGCGATTAACATATCATCAACATACAAGAGTAGATAGATAAAACATCTACCTTCGTTCTTCTTTATGTAGACACAGGAATCATACTCACTCCTTTTAAACCCATGACTAACTACAAACTGATCGAAGCACTTGTTCCACTGTCTCGGAGCTTGCCTAAGTCCGTACAGTGCCTTCTGCAACAAGCAAACATGGTCCTCTTTCCCTTTAACAACAAAACCTTCAGGCTGCTCCATATAGATCTCTTCTTCAAGTAACCCATGAAGAAACGCAGTCTTAACATCAAGCTGCTCTAATTCCAGATCCTCATATGCAGTAACTGATAGAAGAAACCTGATAGAAACATGTTTTACCACTGGTGCAAACACTTCTTGATAATCAATACCCTCCTTCTGAGAATATCCCTTGGCCACTAGTCTTGCTTTGTATCGTGGCTCTTCTATCCCTGGTATACCGGGTTTTAACTTATAAACCCATTTGCAGCCAATGACCTTTCTTCCTTTAGGTCTCTTAACTAGCCTCCATGTTTTGTTCTTATCCAGAGAACTCATCTCTTCACCCATACCTCCATCCCAGAAAGTTTTATCCCTGCTTTCTATTGCTTCCTGATAGTCCCTTGGTTCTTCACAACTCATCTCAACTGCAGCAACCAAAGCAAAACTCGCCATGTCATAATCATTGAGATAACTAGGAAGCCTTGTGATTCGACCAGAAGGGGCACGAATCTGAGGTATATCATCTGTCTCAGAGCCTCCAACAACTCCACCTGAAGAGGAACCCTGACCGTTGTCTTCAGAAACTGGATTTGTCGACTCTGAAACATTGTGTCGATCGATACTGCCAAGGGTATCGATCGATGCCCTCTCCGTATTCTTATTCTCGGAGATAATCTCCTTGTATCGATCGATACCAACTTGTATATCGATCGATGCTGTATCTGGAGTCGGGTTCTCCAGTCGAGTTTCTGATACAGAAACCTCATTCTTCAAGTCTTTAAACACTTTATCTTCTGTAAAGACTACATTCCTGCTAATCACACATCTTGATTCATCCAGGAGCCATACCTTGTACCCTTTGACTCCTTCCGGATAGCTAGTGAAAATCCCCTTCACTGCTCTTGGTCTTAGCTTTCCTTGATCTACATGTACATACACCAAAGACCCAAATCTTCTCATGTGTCCATAACCAGGCCTTCTTCCCAGCCATAGTTCCTCAGGAATACCGCCATCTAAGACCGATGAGGGGCTTCTGTTAATTTGGTACACAGCTGTGCTCACTGCCTCAGCCCAGAATTCTTCACCTAAACCACTCTCATCAAGTATACAACGCACCTTCTCCATTATCGTTCGATTCATGCGTTCTGCCACTCCATTTTGCTGTGGAGTATAAGGACACGTCTTGTGCCTCTCAATCCCATGCTGCCTGCAAAACCCGTCGAAGTCTTTGTTCACAAACTCCAACCCGTTGTCTGTTCTCAGACACTTAACCTTCTTGCTGATCTGATTCTCAACCAGCTTCTTCCATTCACAAAACTTTGTGAAAGCTTCACTCTTAACAGACAAGAAAAACACCCACACCTTTCTAGTGTAGTCATCAATGATAGACAGAAAATACTGTTTCCCTGCCAAACTAGGAGTAACCGATGGAGATCCCCAAAGGTCTGAATGTACATACTTCAGCACTTCACATGTGTTGTGTTTCCCAATGTTGAAGCTCAATCTCTTGGTCTTCCCCATTACACAACTTTCACAGAAATCCATCTCCCCAATCCTTCTCTTGTCAATGATGCCCCTTTTTGCCAGGATCATCAGATTCTTCATGCTCATGTGTCCCAACCTTCTATGCCATAAGACAGTCTCGTCATTAGCAGGTTTCCTGGTAACACTATTTGACTGTCCTGTTATAGTCTCCCCATCAAGCAGATACAAAGAACCATGTAGAGTGCCTTGAAGACCCATCTTCCCGTTCTTGTAGAACCTTGTCTTCCCATTTCCCCCATCATATTCAAACCCAAGTTTATCCAGTGTAGTAGACGAAATCAGATTTCTCTTAAGTTTCGGGATATACCTGACATTTGTCAATGTCTTAACCGTGCCACCCTTTGCATTGATGTTGATTGAACCAATTCCTTCAATAGCAATACCACAATCGTCTGCCAGTAGCACCTTTCCAGAGTTGAGCTCCTCAAACGTATCAAACCAGTCTCTCCTCGAAGTCATGTGATATGAAGCACCCGAATCAATCACCCACTTCTCCTGATGCCAATTTTCTGAGACTGATAATGCATCGACTCCTGCTGATTGATCGATGACAACCGCTGCTGTAGCATCATCCACATCGCCGCCCTTCTTCTTCCAGGCATAGCAATCAGCCTTCTTATGTCCATTTTTCTTACAGTACCAGCAGTTAACCTTTGAACCCGGATTAGACCTGCTCCTGCTTCTATTACCCGAGTTTCGTTGATCTCTGTTCAATTGTCTCCCACGAACCACATACGCTTCACCAGTCTTCTGTGAAGTCGAAAAACCCTTAACCTTTAGCTCGGTTTCCTTCGATTTCGCAGCATTCACCACATCTTCAATAGAGATGGATTCTCTACCATACTTCAATGTCTCCTTCATAGAGTCATACTGTGGTGGCAAGGAACTGAGTAAGAGAATCGCATGTATCTCATCCGCAACTGTAACCTTCACACTAGCCAACTCCGAAACAGTCTTCAAAAATTCATCAACGTTTTGATCAATTGACTTAGACCCATCCATCTTGAATGTATAGCAATGATACAACAAATGGATCCGACTCGGTAGAGTCTTGGTGTTGTATAACCTCTCTAGTGCTTCCCAAAGTTCACGTGCCGTTGTACACTCTTCTGTTTTCCTGAGAACCAGATCTCCAAGATGAAGAGTCAAGATATCCATTGCGTTCTCTCCTCGTTCTCTCTTCTTGTTTTCATCTGCCTGAACTCTCTCTGCGAAACCTTCCTCTGATTCATCCTTTTTGATAACCAGTTTTTCCGGCTCAGTGGTTGGTGTAATTAGCTCTCCTTTCAAACCCTGAAGGTTCATGTGAGCTAGCATCCTTCTCTTCCAGAGAGAGAAGTCACCCTGTCCATCGAAGATAGCTATCTTCGCTTTTGACCTTTTTTCTGTAGACATCTCAATCAAACGAAACTACTACCTTTCTACGATTTCAGTATCGATCGATGTTGATGGTGTATCGATCGATACCACTTCTGTCCGTTGATACTCCTTCGACCAAAACCCTAGAACCACCGCCGCTGTTGTTCCCTAGCGCCGACTCCGACCCAAAACCTAAATCCAGCCGAAACTTCTCTGACCTTGCTCAAGAACCTCAAGCCTTGGCTCTGATACCAATTGTTGAGAATTTAACCCTTCTCAATGATCGCGGAATAGATTGTTTGAGCAATAAAGTAAATAACACAGAGAATTTAACGAGTTCAGATCACGGTGTGTGATCCTACGTCTCAGTCTGGAGCTTCCAGCAATCCACTATCACCACGGATCACAATAATATGGGTTTCTCACAAGATCTCTCTAAACACAAGAAAAGACCTCACAAAACTCTCTCGGGTTTCAACTTTTTTTTTTCTTTCTCACTCTCTAGCCTTATTCCCACACATGCTTAGCTTTATATAGACTAAGACAATTACAAAGATAAGACGGTTTAACCTAACCGTGGCCCAATAGAAATAAAACAATTCCTAAGTGACTAGTCCAAGTCGCGGGCCAAGTTGCTACTCAATGATTTTCATCACCAAAAGGCCCAAGCCTAATAGCCTCTATCTCCAAATCGATCATGTAATCTTCCCAAAACACTCCACTCATCGTACGAGAATGAGGTTTGCTCACCACTTTTTACCTCCATTTTGTGAAATGTTTTTGCCTCCATTCTATATTTTAATAGCTTTTTCTACATCCAAGAACCAAATCTCGATGATTCTTTTATCGACCAAAACGAACCTGTGCGAATGAGTTCCTTGTGTACCCAATTAATCCAAAGTGATTTTGCTCATGACAATATCCTCCAATTGAGCTTGAGACAACAGACTTTATTGGCAACACTTAACTCTTTCAACCCCAGACCACACTCTGCTTTTGGACAACAAACCTCCGTCCACTTCAGCTTTGCCTTTTTGGGATTTAAATCACATCGTGGCCAGAGGAATGCACTACAGAGTTTCTCTATTTCTTGAGAACATGTTTGTGATAATCGAAAGGTCCAGAAATTTATGATACTAGTGATAACTGAATTAAGCAAATGTAGTCTCCCTGCAAAGGATAAGAACCTATGTCTCCAAATGAGCTTGAGATAGTAGACTTTATTGGCAACACTTAACTCCTTCAACCCCAAACCACCCTCTGCTTTTGGACAACAAACCTCCGTCCACTTCAGTTTGCCTTCTTGGGATTTAAATCGCATCATGACAAGGGGAATGCACTACAAAGTTTCTTTATTTCTCGAACACATGTTTGTGGTAATCGAAAGGCCGACATCCAAAAATTTATGATCTGGTGATAATTGAATTAAGCAATTTTAGTCTCCCCGCAAAGGATAAGAACCTATGTTTCCCTGAGCTAATCCAAGTTTTTATTTCCTCAATAAGTGGGAGCCAATCCGAGGTACTCATTCTCTTTGTTAGTTATGGAAGACCCAAGTAGCGAACCGGGAGAGCTCCTTTGTTAAAGGGGAAAGCAGCCACCCGATATAAATAAAGTGGATTTCTCAATACTTATTTTCAGACCTGACATTGATGCAAAATTCCTAAACACCTTGAGGATCCCTTCCATGGATCTAATTGAGCCATCACTAAACACCATAATATCATCTGCAAAACAAAGAATGTCAACTTTAGATTCTTACAGCTCGGGTGGTAGCCAATATGTCGATCCACAGCAGCTTTATCCAGCATGAGAGATAAAGTGTTCATGCAAATCACTAACAAATACTGCGAAAGTGAGCAACCCTGGCACATTATAGAAATTTGTTATAAAAATGACTATTGGTAGTGTTATAAAAGTGACTTTTGGTAGTGTTATAAAAAGTCATTATCACATTTGTTAATTTTGGTAATGTTATAAAAATTACGTTGATCTCATCAATACACTAAAACAAGTTTATTTTCCAAAAATACCATAAAAAGTTGTATTTTCCAAAAATACCACAAAAAGTTTTTATTTCCAAAAGTACCACAAAACTAAAACCTAACTTTAACCCCTCAAAACTAAACCCTAAACCCTAAACCCTAAACCCAAAATACTAAACCTAAACCCAAATATTTAAATTATAAACCCTTATAATTCAGTTTTTAGTTTTATGGTATTTTTGGTGATGAATGTTTTTTGTGATATTTTTGGAAAATAAAACTTAGTATGGTATTTTTGGAAAATAAACTGATTTAGTGGTATTTGAAGGAATTTCTATTTTTTTATAATGTTATAATGACTTTTTATAAAATTACCAAAATTCATTTTTATAACATTTTTATAATTATTTGTTTTATAAACAATTCCAAGTATGTTTTTATAACAATTCTAGGTTGACTTCACAGGGTGTCTTATTTCAAATCAACAAAAAATGTTATAAATGTTATTAAAACTCATTATAAAAAAATGGTTATAAAAAAAATTATAAATTTTTTCGAATATGTTTTTATAACATTTTTTGATTATGGTTTTTATAACATTTTAGTTTTAGTTATTTCATTATTTTCTTAGTTTTAATATTTACATAAGGATATATATATATATACTAGATTTGAACCCGCAGTACACTGTGGGTCGATTTTTTTGTTGTTATGTTTGATTTCAATATTTTTGTTGTAATTTATAATTGTTAGTTTAATTGTAATCGGTAAACTACGAGATAATTTTAGCTAAATCAAAATTTTTGTTTTGACATATCTATTATTTTAGTATTGTTGGTATTAATTAATAAAACGAAAATTTAACCCGTGTTATAGCGTCGGATAAATGATATATGATTGTCGATTTAAGCATGTCCTGCCATATAAGTTGTTCTGAATTATTTTAAAATGTTTATAAGTTTAAAAATTCATCATATTTTATATTTTCTATGAAGTTTAAATATATCAATAATAATACTTAAATATAAATTTTGTTGTTCACATTTGTTTTTGGTTGAGTTTCTTAAATATTAATTAATTTATATTTATGTAACTATTCATTTAAATATGAAGAATATTTGTAACAAAAACATATGTTAATGTTATGTAATGTTTGATATTTAAACATAGTTTGTCACTTTGGGTTGAATTTATAGTGTCTAAGGTATTTAAATTAGCTAATACATATCATAAATATAATGTATTAGCCATAGTTGATGTTTAGATTTTTTTTATTATATATTTTAATATCCGAAAATAATAGTTAATATATTTTAAATATCTTAAATGAATGATATTATGTTTTAGGGAAAATACTTAAATTGTTAGAAATCAAGATTCCATATAAAAAAATCGAATTATTGATAAATAATGTTGTTATGTGAAAAACTATATTGTTAAGATGTTTTCAAAAAAAATTGATTTAGATTCTGATTTATAAGTTTAAGATATAAGATTTTTAAAGATACCAAAACAATATCGAACCATTAATTTCGAATATTAATAGTTTATTCCTTTTTATAATACCTGATTTCGTAACATTAGGGATGTTAAGATTTAAAGAATATTTACTCTATGATTTTATGGCTAGATTTTTAAAAAAAAAAATGAATAATAGGTTGATGAGATTAAGGACCGAGATTTAAAGACCACACATGATTTATTGGTTGTGATTAAAACATCTTGGACCACGATGAAGGACTTAGACTTTAAGTAAAAACTTGCGGGTTTATCCGAAAAAATAATATGGATAATCTGGTTGGTGAATCTTTTAAAATAATTTGTTACCCTTAATGAGTTCTCCCCATTTATTAATAATTATAATGTCATTCATTGTAATTGTTTACAAAACAAATGTTTGAGTCAAAAAACTGTTGCAAAAATAATAAGTTTATATGTGTTTGCGATAGATTATTGATAAAACACTATGGCTCAAGTGGTTAAAGGGTGAATGGTTGTCCAAGAGGTGCATGGTTCGATTTCAGGGTTTGTATTTTAAAAAAAAAACACCAAAACGACGTCGTTATGCACTTTAACGGAAATTATAAACGTTGACTTAGCTCTGTTAAAGTGGGCCGTTAGTTGACTTTAAGGCTCTGGTTTTTTTGGCAAAGTCAATGCAAGTTCATGCTCCAAAAGGAAAGTCAACAAAATATGAAGTTTTGATTGGCGTCGACTATAGTAAATGCTTTTATTGGCGTTTTTGAGTAAATTCAGGGTTATTATGACATTTGACTGAAAATTCAGCAATACTTTCTTTCATTACATTTTGTTAACACTTATAAAAAGTATATATAAATGAATTCCAATGAGAAAAATAACTCAATACAATTTATGTTATTTTATTGGGGTTTTTGAGTAAGTTTAAGGTTATCATGACATTTGACTGAAAATTCAGCAATACTTTCTTTCATTACATTTTGTTAACACTTATAAAAAGTATATATTAATGAATTCCAATGAGAAAAATAACTCAATACAATTTATGTTATTCAAATATGACTTAAAGTTACAAGTGTACTATTTTGAAAACTAAACTCGATTGATCAGAAGAATTTCATGAACTTATTCAATTCGAGTTAGCTAGATCCAACAGTGATATAAGTTACAAATGCAAGTAGATATTATTCTTGTTTATGCTTTAAATTTTATTTTATGTATTCACAACAACACATTTGTTGGATTCTACGAGTTTATGTCAACTATATTATGATATTATCCTAACAATTACTGAGTGACATAAATAAATTACAACGATACAAAGTTAATGAGTCACAACTCTATCCAAACATTTCTCTTGTCACGTTTTACATATTAATATTATAATAATTCCACAAAAATTTTAAAGGATGAAAGTAATTATTTCTCTAATCTCTTATATTTTGCTTAAATTCATCCATGAAGATTTTCGTGAGATTTACTCAAATATGTCCCTCCTCGATTGTTTTCTACTTGTTGCAAGTAATTGAACTTCAACATATATATCCACGTAGAAAGACATCCATGAAATTTTTTACTTGAGAACCAAATGAATATAAGCTGTTATGGACGTGTTCTCGTTTCTTTCCACAAAACACTATGTTAATTAAACATAAAAAGTATCAAATGCAAAATTCTTAGTACTTTGTTATTAATATTATTGTTTTCTTATGGGGAACTCACAAATTTTTATGGATGGTCTATAATGTTTATTTTATCTATTAAAAAAATAGTTATGTTCCGATGTTTACATGGTGCATATCGTGCATGCAGTAGATATGATGGTTCCATGACATAAGCTTTCGGCTTTTTTGGGTTTAGCCTATTTTGAAGTACGTAGACATGTTCACCAAAAATAAAATATTCTCAACCTTGGTCAAACTTTGGTTGGAATCCGGTTTGATCCTGCTAATTATCCGTACCGGACTGCTGATGGGAAATTCAATGATTCATTTAACGAAGGCATAGACAATTAAAACTAACTTCTTCGGAAGAAATTTCCCTCCCGTCGATCAGAAGACAAAGGTAAATTTTACTTACATTGTGTATAATATAAAAGTGTCGTTATGGTTTTTGATCAGATTTTAATTTAGATTTTTGGTTTTTAGATTCATTAATTATCAGATAGTGAAAGTAGATAAACTAAACTGAACTAGTTATACTTTAATTTATCAAAAATCATTTTTAATTTGGAGAATACTAAATACTTTGGATTTTATCAATGCGTATATGGATGAAATATGAAACTAAACAAAGCAATTAATATTGGGTTACTAATGAATTGACGTTATACTAATACTAGGTACAAAACCCGCGCGTTGCGCGGGAGTTTTGCATTTTTCATAAAAAGATTTCTTCTAACATGTATGTCTCTATACAATGTTAGTTTGTTAGTTTTCGATTTTTGATTACTCTTTTGTCTTTAAAATAAAAACAACAAAGACTCTACAAAAAGGAGGTTAGTTTATTATTGTTCACTTGTGTAGTTTAGGGATTTATAATGTTTAGTTCAATTTTTTTTTAGCTAACAAATACACACGCCTTACAGTTAATTAACCAAACATTTCAGTTTAAATAATTTATTCGAATAACAAATATGTAACAAAAAGATGATTTGCTTGGAAGTTAAAATTTGTTTTCATAATTAAGAAAGAGAGTAGATATGCATTAATCTAGATACTTTGGAAGTTTCAAACATATGTGGTCTAACATATTGGGCAATTTTTAGTTGCACATAGCCAAGTGATAATACATTCATGGTGGTAATTGTGGTTACATGCTATGGTATTGATATCTTAACCTTTAAAAGTTTCTAAGCAAATATAATATTTAAAATAATTTTATTGAAAATAAAAAGTATTTAGTATAATTATTTATTTTTATGCACAATTCAAATCAATTAGCTAATATGATTTGAACTCTACACTATGTTTTTATCCATTTACCTATTTTGATTGTATGTAATGTGTAAGATTTGAACTAATTTTAATTCATTTGTTTTGATTATGTAAAACAAAGTACATACTAAAAAAATTGTAAACATTGCCCCGGGCTGACCAGCCCCGACTAGTGCTAACCAGCCCGACCCGTGGTGACCAGCCTTGACCTGTGCTGACCAGCCCTGATCCGACCCGCGTGTGCTGGCGCTCGGGGGACAATTGTTATCATAAGGGGAATTGCTAAAACTATATCCAAAATTGATTATGAATGCAAAACTAGACCCCAAATGGAAACAAATGCAATACTAGACCTTTGGGGTATGGAAATTACATTAGCCCCCTTATTTGCAAAAAAAAAACAGAAACTGCAATAGACTTCGTTCATGACATCCATGAAGTCTTAACTGTAATTAAACCTTAGATTTAAATTAGGAAATAACAAAAAATATTTTCAATGCAATTTCTTCTAAACAAAATAAGATTATCTAAAATATGAACTTTATAAATTAAAATTTCCAAAACTTTCATAAGTTTTAAGCATGTAAGGTTGATTATGTTCTAAAATACCATAAACAGTCGCAGACTTCGACCATGAAGTCTGGAACCGTAATTAAATGTGAAATTTTGATAAAAATTGATAAAAAAATGTTTCGATCAAAATTTTTGAAAGATAAATTATTTCAAATCAAATCGAATAGGTTTAAAAATAAAATTTCATAAAACTAAGACATTTAATGTAAACGATGTGAGGCATATAGGTTAGAGGTTGCCAATGTATAAGAATCCATGCATATATCTTTAGTTGTTAGATTTTGAATATATTATACTATTTTGATGTCAAATGTTAGTATTTGTTAACAAAAAGTGAAAAAAACATTCGAATTTTAGAATTTAGGGCTTACAGACTTCTCGAGTCTTGGGTGAAGTCTCACGGTAGACTTCGCGTGTGAAGTCTGCAAGATTTTGTTCGTAGACTTCTTTGTAGAAGTCTGAAATTCAAATAAATCCAAATTTACATTTAGGTTAAAATTTTGGGAGAAAAAAAAATTTACATTTACTAAACAAGATAAAACTGAAATTGCAATAGTTAATCTGGGTATTAAAATTAAAAAATCTCCATCGCTCTGTTTCTCCTCCGAATCACCAAACGTCGCCGAAAATCTCTAAACGCCGACACTCTTTCTCCTCTTTTGGCGTAAGTTATCGATATTCTTCCTCCCTGCGGAAAAACTCCAAACTCTAATCTCATCTTTTATTTGATTCGCAGATCTGTGAATCGCAACCGTCTATTCACATCTTCAATCTTTATTCATCTACAAATTCAAAGCTATTCAGTTTCTGTCTTCGTATTTCATGAAGAGAGCACTGATTCTAGATGACTATGAAGATGAAGATGAAGATGAAGATGAAGATAAAGACGAAGATGAAACTCACACTCTAACCCAGACCCTGAGATGTCAATGCAAAATTTTGTCAATGTGATGCACGAAAAGATTGTCTTTTGTTGTCTAAGAGGACAAGAATTTATCGGAACTCGTGTAGAAAGTTTTATCTTAAGTCAAATGGTGAAAAGATGAAACGGTCCACCCAAGTTATGTAGACATGAGCAATGTCATTCATCTTTTCACCATTTCACTCAAGATAAAACTTTCCACCTGAGTTCCAATCAACCTTCGTCCTCTTAGACAACAAAACACAATCTTTTCGTGCATTATCGTACTCCTTCTTCACCAGGTTGATAATTTTGCATTGACATCTCAGGGTCAGGGTTAGTAAGTGTGAGTTTTATCTTCATGTTCATCATGATCATCATCTTCCTCTTAGACAACAAAACACAATCTTTTCGTGCCGGAGGATCAAAGAGCACATGATCCTTTGGATTTCTATGAACCTTTAATTATTTATTTTTAATTTCTTTTGAAATGGATTGGAACTTTATTTCTTTAGTTTTATGTTAATTATCTTTAATTTCTCTTATTATGTTAATTATCTTTCGGAACCTTTGATTTCTTATTATGTTAATTATCTTTAATTTCTCTTATTATGTTAAATATTATTGGAACCTTGATTTTGTAAATCAAATACAAAGTTCTAAAACCGCAAAAATACAAAAAGAACTAGTCATACCTATATAAGTAAAAGTTTGAAAATAAGAATTTTAAAGTAGACTTCACGAGTAGACTTCACCTAGAGACTTCATATTCATACAGAACACCCAATTAGAAACTTCTCCAGGAGACTTCCATCACAGAATTCCTCTATAGGAAATGGTATAATTCATCTGCATACCCATATTTATTGTTCATTGTAGATCTAATCATTTTCGGCGTTCCTCCATCGATTGTTCCCGATTTTGTTATCGTAGACTTCTTTGTAGAAGTCTGAAATAGACTTCGCTAGGGACGTCTGCGACTGTTAATGGTTTTCTAGAACATAATCAACCTTACATTCTTTAATTTTATGAAAGTTTCTGAAATTTTAATTTATAAAGTTCATATTTGGGATAATCTTATTTTCTTTAGAAGAAATTGCATTGAAATTATTTTTTATTATTATCCTAATTTATATCTAAGGTTTAATTACGGTTCAGACTTCGACCATGAATTGTAGAACCGTAACTAAATGTGAAATTTTAATTAAAAATGATAAAAAAATATTTCGATAAAAAATTTTGAAGATAAATTATTTTAAATCAAATCGAATAGGTTTAAAAATAAAATTTCATAAAACTAAGCCATTTGATGTAAACCATGTGAGACATATAGGTTAGAGGTTGCCAATGGGTAAAAATCCATACATATATCTTCAGGGTTAGACTTAGTTTGATATATTTTTGATATAAAATGGCGATCCTTCGTATAGTTGTTAGATTTTGAATATATTATACTATTTTGATATCAAATGTTAGTTTTGTTAACAAAATGTGAAAAAAACATTCGAATTTTAGAGTTTAGGGCTTACAAACTTCACGAGTCTCGGGTGAAGTCTCACGGTAGACTTCGCGTGTGAAGTCTGTAAGATTTTGTTATCGTAGACTTCTTTGTAGAAGTCTAAAATTCAAATAAATCCAAAACAAAGTTTACAATAATTGAAACTTATGATCTTAAACAGATATTTAGATAGATAAATTCTCTATCTAAGGACAATTGCCCTGTATCTCGCTATCATATCAAACATCAAGAAGTCGTCTCTTAAATCTTCAACCTCTTCCATCGCTGGGTTAAACAAAATGTCCGATAAGCCTTCTTCAGTTTCTAGCCAAGTGTCATCATCACCACCTGAGTGAATTAGATTAGTATTGTCGAGATCAATGACGATATGTTAAACTGTAGTGAATAACACACTTACGCGCGAACGGATTGATCCTCCATAATCTAAGCACCACGATCACCGCTCCACCCCTCCTGGTCTTAAAGTCATTCCAGAAGTTATAAGCGTGTTCACCGGTTGTCACACACTTTAACATATTGTCCCTATTATGATTAATAAAAGGGGGTTGTAAATTACAATAAAGTGAGTTTCGTCATGGTGTTATTATTGTTTGGTTTAAACTTACATGACATCTTTGATGTGAAACACACTCTTTGTATGTGCACGGCCATGTGGACTCTCTTGATGGGGGCATGTGTTGCAGAGCATGCCCATACTATCTACATCATAAGTGTTCTCCTTCAGTTAAATAAAGTTACATGCATATAAATTATGGTTTAACAAATTTGCATGCATACCTATAGCAACGTTTGTTTTAGTTTTGATGTCACGTATTTGGGTCAAACTTAAAAAATCTAAGTAGTGCTTGTCGTTCAAAAGATCGATTTTTATGATTCCAGTCTTTGTAGACAGGATTGTAAGTACGAAGCAAGATTTTGTTGCACGGAACGCTGTGAATCCTAGCCGTACTGCTACTTTCTATATTTCAATCCAGTGCCCTTCATACTTCTCCAATCCAGAGAACGTTGGCACATGTACTGGGGTAATCACCTATTCCATCTTAGCTCCCTGCATAATAAAAAGCATCACCAAAGTATTGTATTGTCAGATCCATGTGACTGCATGTCTGCATGTAAGTGAATATCTCTTACCACTTCATCTACTAATACGTAGGACCAGTAGGGAACTTCATTGAAAACGGAGTAAGAGTAGGCGCGGACAATCTTGACTTTAAAACACCAATCTGATTTGCTTCCATTGGCTCTTTCATTTGCTTCAGCTAGAAGGTTAACCATCGGGTTTTTTTTTCTTGTTGTGAGTTTTGTGTTGCTGAGATAAAAACAGTGAAGAAACGACTTCGTCTTTGGAGGTGGAATGATTAATAGATGGGAAACTGAAAAGACGAACGTATCTAAAAAAACAAATGCAGCGTTTCTGGTTCTTTAATGTTTTGTTTTAAGGGTTTTCAGACTTCTTCAGTGATGTCTGTGTACGAAGTCTGTAAGCGAAGTCTCCAAATGAAGTCTGAAAATGACAGACTATAGACTTCATGCGTAGACTTCACACGTAGACTTCACACGCATACTTCTACGAGAGACTTCTTTGGCGAAGTCTGCAATAGACTTCGTCTGTAAGTAACCGATTTATCTAATTTCGAAAAATTTCAAAAAATTCTGAAAAATTTCGGAAACTGAAAAGACATTTAGGTTAAAATTTTGAAGGGCAAAAAAATAAAAAAAATTTTGTGGGGCAAAAAAATTTACATATACTAAATAAAATAGAACTGAAATTGCAATAGTTAATCTGGGTAAAAAAATTAAGAAATCTCCATCGCTCTTTTTCTTCTCCGAATCACCAAACGTCGCCGGAGAACTCTAAACGCCGCCGACACTCTTTCTCCTCTTTCACCGTAAGTTATCGATATTCTTCCTCTCTGCGGGAAAACCCCAAACTCTAAACGCCGACACTCTTTCTCGACGGAAAATCACCATACGCATCACTCTCTCTATAACGACACCCTCTCTCTACTCTTTCTCTGAACTGTTTCTTATATTTTTTTTTGTATCTAATCCCATCTTTTATTTTATACGCAGATCTGAGAATCGCAGCCGTCTATTCACATCTTCAATCTTTATTCATCTAATCAAATTATATTTCAGTTTAGTCTCTTCGTCTGTCCCTTTTCGGATATCGGATTTACTAGAGTGTTGGAGACTTCATAAGGGAAGTCTATATGAAGACTTCACCGGCGAAGTCTCGTACACTTCACAGTTATCTAACTTCCCGTTTTTTCTTCTGTGACATAGGTTTGTAATATGGCTCTTTTGCCCGAAATAACTGAATATGAACCGAAGGAGGATTTTCACCATATGCCAGAGTTTCCACCCAGGCATTTCACCAAAGACGCTTAGCCGCAGCCTGAAAAAAGTATAGGCTACTACAGCGGAACACCTAAACTTCTTGTAGCTGTCAAGGGTGCACTAACTCTAGCTGAATGGGAGAGGATTTGCACTTCCCCTCTGGGTGTCTTCCTAATGTACCACGAGCAACAAATCGCATGGACATCAAGGTTGGTCCACTATATGCTTGGTTTCTAACTTGTATGCTTCAAGAAGCATGAGATTTGGAGTCTAGTTGGTGAAGTCCTAGTCAGATTCTCTATAAACGAGTTAGAACACATCACCGGGCTCAACTGCGAATATGTTGAAAACCTTATGACTCAGGAGCCTGAGGCTGAGATCACGGATGAGATGAGAGAGTTTTGGGTAAAGCTTGGAGTCGATGTGGTGGTTGGACCAAGCTATGAAGACTTGGTATCAGCTTCTAGACGCTGTGCTCACTTGGATCTGGAAGATCGCTTGAGGTAGGGCTATCTAGCCATCCTTGCCAGTTGCATTGATGCTCACCCTCACCATCAGAGCATCAATGTAAACCTTGCTAGGCTGGTGATGGATCTTGACAAGTTTGCTGCATACCCTTGGGGAAGAGTAGCTTTCAAGATTTTGATTTCGTGGGTGAAGGCTGCGGATATAACCAGGACTTATCACATCAGCGGGTTTGTCCAAGCATTGCAGTTTTGGGTTTACTTTGCCTTACCGGACTTTGCAACAGAGGTGGGAGATCCTCTCCCCGGTAACCCAACACCACCTCTTCTAGCTTACAAAGGATCAAGAGAGAGGAAAAACCTCAGAAATTGCATCCTCAAGCATGTATATTATCAAAGCTCTAATATGTGGTGTCATTAGAGACATCTTTCTAGAAATGTTTTTTAGACTTCACACATGAAGTCTGTTATTATATTATCTGATCTCCATTTATTCATTTCTATGTTTGTAGACCAGAATCTGCAGCTTTGTCGAGAAAGCCTTTGAGGAGATGTTCCCACTGTGGGATGATGAGGAGGAGGATGAGAGAATTGTCAAGATTGTGAAAGCAATGTGTGGACGATTCTCAATGAATCCTTGGCAGTGACAAAAAGGACACTGCCATCTTTGGGTGTGTTGCCCTCAAACTTCAAGGATAACAAGGTGAAGGTTCCTTTGAAGGTGAAGGATGAGGTGAAGGATGAGCCGTATCATGGCATTAAGAGAGAGCTTGAAGCTCCTGAAGAGGGTAGTTTGAAGAAAGCTCGTCTATCCCCTGCTGCAGAATTTGAGAAGCGCATATGTGATGCGTTGAAGGATGTAGTTGACGTTCGACTCAACACGTTTGAGGCAGAGTTGAAGGGGCAGTTGGTTGAACTTGGAAATGGCTATAACCCTTTTGGTGATATTGACAAGGACAAAAAAAACAAGCTGATTGCCTTCTTGGCGACTTGCCCGTAAGTCACACTATTTAAGCACCCTTTTAAACCTAGTTTATGTGACTTGATTTTGAATGTGTGTGTGACTTCATTTTACAGAGAGACAAAGAAGAATAAACCCGAAGAAGACTCAAGTACATTCTGGTACCACACGCTGCTGTCTCCCACAAAATGGCTTTGGGACCTGGTGATACTTCGTATAATAAGTCTGAGAGTGAAGTCTCATAGTGAAGTCTGAGAGTGAAGTCTGAGGGTGAAGTCTTAGACTTCACTCTGAGACTTCATATGGAGACTTTTGTTTTTTTTATTGTTACTTGTAAGGTTCTTTTACAATAACTAATTATTTGTTTACTGTAGCACATTGATGCTGGGATTAATCTACTAAGACAACAGTTCACGAAGCATCCAGAATGGTTTAGGAGCGACAGAATCTGCTTCATTGATTCCATCTTCACCACGTTGTGGAAGTCTAAGTACCAAGAATTTCTGACCAGTGGTGATGAAAAGGGTTTAGGCAGATTGCTACCTCCTGGGGCGTTTGATCTCTACACAGGAGTGCAACCAGAGTTCTGCTGATCTAAAAAGATGTGGGGTGTAGATGTGGATGAAATCTACACCTCCCTTAACATCAAGGCTATGCATTGGGTTGCATTAATAATTGATGTTCATAAGAGATACATCATTATTTGGGATAACAATCTAACTGTCTGCAGGGATGAGGAGATTGAAGCTGCATTATATCCTGTTTACAATATAATGGTTTATCTTATGAACCTTCTTGCTCCTGCGGATCAAAGAGCTAAGTACCCTTATGTTAATTCCCTACACATACGAGCGGGTTCCACAGTCGAGAGTTCCTAAAAACCATCAGAGCGGTGACTGTGGAGTGTATTGCCTGAATCGAGTGTCATGCGCTTGGAATACCTTTGATTCAATCCTCTTGTGTGATAAGAACATCAAGTTCATAAGGGAGAAGCTGGCTATAGAAATATATGATGAGCTCGGCATAACGGGGACTGAGAAGCGCGGTTACGAAGGTTTGGATATATACGACGACCGCTGAGATTCTCTTTTGACCGTATATTTTGAAATCTTGCATATAATTTAACCGTATATTTTGTATAATTTAACCGTATATTTTGTATAAATTTTGTATAAATCTTGTTCAATGAAATACAACCACAAAAATGTATATAATCTTGTATAAATCTTGTTAAATGAAATACAACCACAAAAATACAAAATCTTGTTAAATGAAATACACACAATTATAAACTTTTCTAGGAGACTCCAAGCGCATACTTCTACTAGATACTTTATCTTCGTACAGAACACCCAGTTAGAGACTTCTATAGGAGACTTCAATCACATACATCTACTGGAGACTTCATCTTCGTACTGAAGACTCAGTTAGAGACTTCTGTAAGAGACTTCAATCGCAGACATCTACTGGAGACTTCATCTTCGTAAATATTTCCATTTAGAGACTTCTAATTTAGACTTCTCTATTCCCGATAACAAAACGCAAAACGAAGCGGACTTTCGTGAAACGTCGCTTCTTATCATTATTACTCTTCTTCAAAACACGCAACCTACTTCTTTGAACCACTATTACTGAGTTGCAAAAAAAATTACAATTTCATCTATTGCTATCTAAGGAAATCTCTTAAAAACAAAATGTCGTACACACCAACAGTCATCAAAAGAGGTTTGAAGAACCTCTTGAAAAATCTGCATCCTTACTTCACGGCAGGTAATCTCTATACAGCTTCACCAAAATTTAATTTCAATATTTTCAGATATTAAATTTCATGCAAGCTTCTACTTTCTTACAAAATTCTTTTAGGACATGTGGCCGATGACATATTCCATTGGGAGGGTACGCTATTTGGCCATATTGGCACCCCTTATGAGGGAGGGGTTTTCAAAGTGATTGTTCATTATCCGCCACACTACCCGCTGAAACCCCCACATGTAAGTTTTGATCATATTCCAGTTACACAAATAGAACTTAGGGAACGCACACATGTTTAATAGTTAGTAAAACACATAGGGACAATTAGTAATCGAATATGTTCTTTTCATGTAATTGGAAATTCCTTAAATATCGTGACGGTTTGGTTAATGTTGGTTGGTTTCAACACCGCGATCTACCACCCTAATGTGGATCTCAGGAGTATCTACTTGAAGATGCTCCTACCTGAGCACTGGAGCCCCGAATACAACATAACCATAGTATTAGAGGCTCTTGTGAAGATGTTGACTGAGCCAGCGGTGGGTGAAGTAGATATGTTTGTGGATTCCATTGCTCAAGTCTACATAATCGATCAGGACCGTTTCAATGAGAAGGCACGAGAAATGTCTGAAACTTTGCCGGAGGATCAAAGAGCACCTTATCCCTTGGATTTCTATGAAACGGAGGGGGTTTATGTAAATTATATTTTTGAACCTATATTATTTGTTTTAATTTTTTTTTAAATGGATTGGAACTTATTTCTTTGCTTTATGTTAATTGTCTTTAATTTCTCTTATTATGTTAATTATCTTTCAGAACCTTTAATTTATTTATGTTAATTATCTTTAATTTCTCTTATATAAGTAAAGAAGTTTTAGACTTCATCTTCGTAAAAATACAAAAAGAACTGGTCATACAATTAAAACCACAATACTCGATAAATTATAACCGCAAAAATACAAAAAGAACTGGTCATAATTATATAAGTAAAAACATTTTAGACTTCATCTTAACCCCTAGTTTTAGACTTCTATGGAAGACTTCATCTACAAAACTTCATCTGCGTCCTGAACATCTAGTTATAGACTTCTACAGGAGACTTCAAGTACAGACTTCTACTGGAGACTTCGTATGCGTCCTGAACTCCTAGTTAAACACTTATGTGGGAGACTTCAAGAGCAGACTCCTACTTTCCCTCAACCTTGAAACTCTACGTAACATTAAAAAAAACTGAGTCCCCTCAAAAACAGAGTCCCTTCAAAAAATATTACTTCACGGAATCACATACAAAGATTTTAACTTACACAGTTATTGCGAGTATGTCCAGATTGCCTGCATTTTGAACAACTATATTGCTTGTGAGCCTTCCGCGGTTTTGGCGTCGTCTTTTTTGCCATTTCAAGCCACGTTTGCCACCTTGACTTCTTCTGCCTTCCAAGAGAATGCCGGATGAGTGGAGGGAAAACTTTGACAAACTCGGGCTCTTTGATATTGACGGTTTTGGGGAAAATATTGCTTGCATACGTCGAATACAAATATTCCTTTGTGTATGACGGGCATACGAGGGCGACAACATCCATTTTAAGCTTAGGAGCAGCAGCAATAGCATGCGAGCAAGGTATTTTCTCTACATCATACACTTTACATCCACATGTTCGATGTTGGAAATCAACTATACAATCTCTATGTCCTCCCTTCACGTGAAATCGCCAACCGTCTATGCGTTCGACAGTCATCTGGTCAGCATAATGCTGACGAATAGTTAGCAAATATTCAACTCCTTTGCTATGTTTTGTTGTGAGACTCATAGCGTCTTCTCGCCTTTTAAAATCCCATCTTCCTAGCTTCTCTCGTATGAATTCCAAAAAAAAGGGTATGGGAAATCCTCGAGCTGGCTTAAGTGCAAAGTTTATCGATTCAGCAATGTTGCTCGTTTGCATGTTATATCGTTCTCCTGGAAAGTGAACGCGGGCCCACAGTTTCACATCTGCGTTCTCCAAGTAAGCTGCAAGCTCAGGTTTTGTCTCACGTAAGGCGTCCATGTATCTGTTAAAATTATAATGCGTATATGCATACGAGCCCCTCTCACCAAGTACATAAGATGCTTTCCCTTGTACTTCGCGATTGTGTTATTCTGTAGGTGACAATAACATATCCCTCTTATTGCCCATGACATAACAGTTTCAATGGCATTCTTAATCGAGGCGTGCCTGTCGGACACTATGACCAAAGGAAATAGATCAGAGACACATCCACTCAACTTGGTGAAAAAGCATTGCCATGATTCATCATTTTCAGAGTCTACAATAGCAAAAGCTAACAGGAATATTTGGAAATTTTCGTCCTGGCCGCAAGCCAGTACCATAACTCTGCCATACTTCCCCGGTAGATGACACCCATCCACCACCATAACCCTTCTCAGAAATTGAAAACCGCTAATAGAGGCTCCAAGAGCTATAAACAGATATTTGAATTTGTTTTGATCATCAACCACAAGATCAGTGACGGTTTCGGGATTGGCTAGCCCGATGCGGTAGAGATAAGACAGCAGCTGCTCATATCCATCTTCTGCTGTTCCCCTCACCCATTGTTGTGCAAATATTAAAGCTCTATAGGAATTGGTATAATTCATCTGCATACCATATTTATTCTTCATTGCAGATCTAGTCATCTTCGGCGTTACTCCATCGATTGTTCCTAATTCATCATAAAACTGTTTAGCAATATACCTCACCAGCATGAGATTCTTCATCATCATCATCATCGCTGACGTTAACCTCACCACCAGCATCATCATCATCATCATCATCATCATCAGGACCACACTTGTCTATCATTTGAGACATGCATAGGTGGTGTAGGACAATCCGTGTCCGTTAGTTGCAACATTGAATCTAGCAACGAGTAAGTTAACTCGATGAAGTCGTTCTTGTCCAGCTCATAGTCTGCTAGTACCATCTCAATGAGTTCACGGTGTGTACAAGAATCACTCAAGAATAACATTCTCCCTCCTTTGGGATTATCCACCTCAAAATGCCACTTACAGTCTCTCATCACCCATTGTCCATAGACAGCAGATACCTAAACCATTTTCTGAAAAACATTTGAAACAACACAAATGCAAACTATTATCAGAAATTCATAAAATCGATTTAAGATAGAATATAAGACATGGAGATATGAAATTCATACATAAACAACAACAATAACTAATACACATGTAAAAAAAAACAATCTTGAAAATGCAAATTATATATGATACAAATCCATTTTTTAAAAAGATAGTGCAAGAGACTTCTCAAACGAAGTCTACGCACAGACATCCTCTGTGAAGTCTAAAGTTTATAACCTAAACACCTAATAAGTTACGAAAAAATATATAAAAATAATTATGCAAAAATAGTTCAAATTTCTAAAACATCAAAAGCCATACGTACACATGTTAGGACTGATATATGCTAGATTTAGGTGTTTATTCCTTAGTTTTTAGGATTGATTTGTGTGCATTTAATATTCGTACATAAGTGTTCCATTTAGCTTTAAGTTGCATTTTAGAGTCCTAGGATGTATATATGTGTCTTGTGTGGTGGTTTTTGGCCTTTTTCAGGTGTTTTGGTGTGTTAAGAAGTTTGGACGGCCAACGGATGGCTAAGACGAAGTCTAGGAGTGAAGAAGAAGCTCAAAGAGGTGAAAGAAGAGTTTTATTGGTCATCTGGACCGATAAAACAGACCGAGAAAATCAGAGGCGACTCAAGATGAAGACATGCTTACAGACTCGGATTTTATCGGTCATATGACCGATAGGGAGTGACCGATAAAAAGCGACATTGAGACGAATTTGACATGCTTCCAGGAGTTAAGTTTTATCGGTCACATGACCGATATAACTAGACCGATAAAATCAAAGATCAAGCATCGAGGATATGTTTCTGGAAGATCGACTCGGATGGAAGCTTCCCTTTGGATTTAGCTTTGGAGCTCTTCATCAAAGTTGTAGGAAATTGAGTAAGCTTTCCAATGGAGTGGTTTCAACTCATTCTGGGTTGTATTAAAGGAGTTACAGCCGATTTAGTGGACACATATCAATTCTGCTGCGAAGGAGGATGCATCCGAGTATGAAAGCTCTCAGGTGATGTTTTATCGGTCATTTGACCGATAGAACTGACCGATAAAAACCCAGTCCGTTTTTTTAAGTTTATAAACACTTTTAAGTTGTAAAAAAACATAAGCTTTCTTCTTTTGAGAGTGGGTTTCGACCCTAACTCTCTCTTTTTGAATTTTGGGGTTGATCTTCAACATTCATGCCACTCTAGGAGAGATTTCTTCACTCTATCTTTATATTATGCTTGTTTTGATTCTTGTTCTTGATTTCTATGTCTTTTTCTTGTGTTCTTGTGAGTTGACTTTTTGTTGGATTATGTTTATGCTTGATTTGGATGATTTGATGATGATTGTTGTGCTAGGCTTAGATAAAAATTGTTCTCATGTTAGGAAAGATCTCAATACTAGAAATGACTTGATCACTCAATTCTAGAACTTAGGACATTTCTCACCCGCAAGGTGTTCGATGAAATGTCTGAAATTTTTCCAAGCATGCGTTTCACTCTTAGCCAATGGATGTTGTGTTTAAGATGAATTGTTGACTTATATGGACTCATACTTAATGATTATAGATCATCTAGTTGCAATAGGTTGTTGAGTGACAAAATAGCTAAATAGGTGATATGTAAATTGATTAGCATCATGAGAGTGAGCTTAGTCTACTTGAGTGTTCCACGTCATAAGATTGAATGTGAATTGAATGTTTATGCATCATTGGTCAATTGTCTTGATGGTTAGATAATGAAGATTTAGGATATCTTGGAGAAATCCTTCACTTAGGTTGATTCTTAATGCTAGACTTGACATGATAAACCAAAGTTTTGTACTACACCTAGATTAGGTAGTTCTAGTTTGGCATGACAAACCGAATTATATCTACACCTTAGATTAGATAGATTTTTGGTCTCATCCCATGCATTAGGGATAGATTCGAGTAAGCGGTCTTAGTACTAGATTAGGTTTGTTCATTCGATTCTTGAGCTTAGGCATTTCACACCCGAAAGGTGTTAGATGAATTGCTTGAACCAAACCTTTTGTGAGCTCTTCTTCCCTAGCCAACGAGAGCTGATGTTAGGGTGATTAGTGAACTTAATGGACTTGATCATAATGCTTGTTGGTACCAAATTTGCAACGAAATTTAGCAAATTTGGTAATCGATGAAGTGGTTAAGGCCACGAGAGTGGGTTAATCTAGTATTCGTGTTCCATGTTCTAGGATAGTGTTTAATGCTTCCGAATGATTCATTGTTTGATTGTTAATCATCTCTTTGATAGTTTAACTCATAATCCAACGCTTTTGTCTTGTGTTTTCTTTCTTGCATTTTTTTACAATTTGGATAAAAACATAAAACCCCATAAAAACGTGTTGCTCTAGCTTAGTTTGTTTCTCGTATCTTTGGTGTGCAATCTTTATTCTCTGTGGGATCGACCCTCAAGTACTATCTCGGTGTAACCATGCACTTGTGGTTTATTTGAGGCTTTATAAATGTAAAGCTTCGCCTCTAATGGATCCTCATTTCTCTAGTGAGGTGAAAAAAGAGCGCATCACGGACAAGAAAAAAAAACTAATTACAAATAGGCTAAAATTGCATTTTTACTGAAATTACCGTTAGAGACTTCACAGGCGAAGTCACTTAGTAGACTTCTTCGATGAAGTCTGCTTTGCTATCTGAAGAAGACTTTGCCCGTGAAGTCTGAAGCACGGGTCTAATTTTGCAATTGACCAGAGTTTGACTTTTTGAGTAGACTTCACAGGCGAAGTCTGTTACACAAGGAGACTTCGTCAGAAAAGTCTATACCAGTTTGGGGTCTAGTTTTGCAATTGACCACAGTTTTGACTTTTTTAGTAGACTTCATCTAGGAAGTATTTTTGGTAATGGACTGTTCCTGTGAAGTCTATTACGTATTTAGACTTCCTCGATGAAGTATTTTTGCCTTCAGAGACTCCTTCGGCGAAGTCTACCCATAAAGTACGGTATAGTTTTGCAATTGACTAGAGTTTGACTTTTACATGAGATTTCCTCTGAGAAGTCTATGTAAAAAAAAGGTTACTTTCGCAATTGACCAAAATTTTTTTTTTTTAAATTCCAAAGTTACTGATGGTTGTAGACTTCATACGAGAAGTCTACCAATAGTCAATATTTCAGAAGTTTGGTCAAATGCAAAACTAACCTCTTTTTTACGCAGACTTCTCAGATGAAGTCTCGATAAAAAGTCTTCATTCCGGTCAATTGCAAAACAAACCGCCTTTTTTTGCAGACTTCACAGGAGAAGTCTTTGTAAAAAGTCAGACTTAACAGTCAATTGCAAAACTAGACCCCTTGTAAGCAGACTTCGACGGTGAAGTCTAAACACCATTTTTTTGTTTTCAAATGAGAACTTTAAACTTCATCATGGTTCAATCGTGAAGTCTGAGACCCAAAAAGTCAATTGCAAAACTAACTCCCAGTTGACTATTGAGACTTCACCCATGAAGTCTGCCTTCTGGAAAATCAAAGAAAATGAAGCAAAAATTACCAAGATTCGGTTTGAGCTTGTGTTTAGCTTCTTAAACGGCCAAGAACTGATCACGCCACCAATACCCAAGCAACCCAAGCGTTATTATGCTCGAATCTTAGTAAATCGCAAGATATATGGATGGTAAATATTGAAAACGATATTATAGAGTTAAATGGTTGAAATGAGAGAGGAGATCGACAAAAATGAAGCTTTTAACTCACTTTTAGAGCATTAACATCACTTAACTCGGTTGTTTGAAGCATTGAGAGCTCAATTTTGTTTGGTAATGGTGGTTGGGAACTATTGAAGACGATGGCATTTTCGTTATTACGTGAGAATCTTTGGGTTATTGTTTTTCAAACCCAGCTACCAGACTTCACAGGAGAAGTTTGCGCTAGGTATTTTTGTGAAAAAGAAGGTAGGAAGGGTATTTTAAGGCATTTTGAAAAAAAAAAAAAAAAAAAGAGGGATCTAGTTTTGAAATTGATTTTAGATAAGGGTTTAGTTTAGCAAGAATCCCATTTTTATTTGCTAAATTTATTTAAAATTTTTACTGGTATAGCATGTGTATATGTTAATCCAGTATAATATTTATCTTGATGTTATTCGTCGTGTTAAGTATTGCGTGTAAAACTTATGCATGTTTGAACATTGGTTTTATTCTATGATGTTCACAAAATGATATTTGGCTTTATATTATGAGAGATTTATAATCTGTAAATTTTATTCTATTATTATGTATCATCGATTTCAGTTATGAATATGGCTATCGTTTTTTCTTTGTAAAGCTTTATTATTATCTCCACTTTTTACTTCTCTTTGTTTGGCTGGGTATGAGAAACATAATATCATATCGAGCTAAATGGAAATTCACAAAGCTAAAGTCCTTATTTATTCTTTGTAATTACACTTTTGGAATGGTGAAGAATCCATTTTCTTTTTACAAATCCCATAGTCATAAGTCAATTCCACTTTGATTAGCAAAATATAAAATAGTACTTATTCGTATTCAAGGATTCAGTTGTGAAAATCCCGTTTTAATGATTTAAAGAAATTTCCGTTTTTTTTGATGATATCTTTTTCCTATGTGTGTTAATTAGAATTAGATAAAATAGTTATCAACATATATAAGTAAACCAGTTTTACATTGTTTTGAATGACCTATACGTTTATGAGCTGCAAAATTGTAAAAAGTACAAACTAGAAAACTTGTTATTGTTCAACTTAATAAAAAAAACTATCATAACTCGTCAATACTATATTTTATAGACTTACAGATTATCTATGGTCACGCCTTTAACATGTTTATAATTTAATAATTATATTGTAAATTCTGTAAATGGTGCTAGTGTACTGTTTATTAATATATGTGAATACAATGTATTTGTTTAAAAATAATACAAATAAATATTATTTCTATGCTAATTTGTAAACAAAAAAAAGATAAATTACGTAATGGATTTATAAAATACAGAATATGGTATTGGTAAAGTATTAAAGTGGGAAAAATAGCTAATAAATTTTAATTTTTTTTATGAACCACTATAAAAAAAATTAGATATGTTACTAAGTCAAGAGTGATTTTATCTATGCAGGTAGCTAGGAGACAATGTATGACGAGGATGACTATTGATCGAAGCTTTGACGACAACACCATTTTGTTGGTATGATGTAAAATTCAGTGGTCAAGTTTTTATTCTTTTGTGGTGTGAAGAAAGTAAGGAGCAAGAACATGGCTATATCTATTATAATAAAGTAGGGTTCAGTGAATGACATGCTGACACGTGTCCACTTATTTCTGTTGGGCCTAGATGGACCGTCGTTTAATCTATTGTGGACTAATAATTATGGGCTAATAATTTGACCATAACTTAAATGATAATATATAAAACAAATCACTCATCCACACAATATATAAATCAATATATAAATCACCCACACAATATATAAATCAATTTAATTAAATTTAAATTAATTAAATATCGAAATTAAATTTATGCTTTAATTGTAACATTGCGTAGCTTTTAATTGTCATTATTCGTAGCTTTTAATTCGTACCATTTAATTAGTCATAGTGAGAAGGTGACTAATTAACGTTTTAAAATTTATTGAAGTAACATTTTAATCACTATAATTTTTGAAGTAACGTTTTATATTCTCGATTTACAAAAACTTAGCGACCAACAAAATGTAGGATTAATATTAGTCAACAGTAGGATTATAAGAATGTTTATTACAAAAATTAATATTCATATGTTACACACTATTAAAACCAACGGCTCAAAAATCTGTGAGTCAATAACACAATTAAAAGGGCTATAATTACAAGATCATATAAATTAAATCTTTCGCCTTATATATAAAAACCAAAAACACATACATGGTCATACCATTAAAAAACCATTTATCAAATTCTATTTCCTATAAAACACCCTCTCATGGATTATATACTATATGCAATGCACTTTGAAACAAATCCAACAACGATGCAAGCCGCCAACCAGCTTTATCTTAAAATCAAGAGACCACACCGACAAGAAAACAACATCAGCTACACAATCCCATTCTAAAATCAAGAGACCACACCGACAAGAAAACAACATCAGCTACACAATCCCATTCTCCAACGACCAAATACTACATCCAAATAATACCCATTTCAGAAACATAACCAACTTTTATCTTACCTTCCATGACATCGACGAAGTAACATCAGGTACTTTAATCAATAATTTAACAGATTTTATACAAGCAATTATTATTTCATCCATAACTTAAATGATAATATATAAAACAAATCACTCATCCACACAATATATAATTCAATATATAAATCACCCACACAATATATAAATCAATTTAATTAAATTTAAATTAATTAAATACCGAAATTAAATTTATACTTTAATTGTAACATTGCGTAGCTTTTAATTGTCATTATTCGTAGCTTTTAATTCGTACCATTTAATTAGTCATAGTGAGAAGGTGACTAATTAACGTTTTAAAATTTATTGAAGTAACGTTTTAATCACTATAATTTTTGAAGTAACGTTTTATATTCTCGATTTACAAAAACTTAGCGACCAACAAAACGTAGGATTAATATTAGTCAACAGTAGGATTATAAGAATGTTTATTACAAAAATTAATATTCATATGTTACACACTATTAAAACCAACGGCTCAAAAATCTGTGAGTCAATAACACAATTAAAAGGGCTATAATTACAAGATCATATAAATTAAATCCTTCGCCTTATATATAAAAACCTTTTATATTATGATATAAAGAAATTGATAAATAAAATCAAATAAAAATGATCAGGGAATCATAATTCCAGATCTTAAAAAATCTTTAAAATATCTATACCATTAAATCACAATGAAATTTGAATGGACATTAATATCTTTGTAAAGATTAAACTCTGATTTTATTGATTTTTTTAATAATGATTTAGATTTTCTTAGATTCATATAAGTTAGCAATATTTATTGTTTGATATGTTAATCGACTCCGTAGGAGCATATTCCTACAAAATCGTGATAATTAATGCTTATTTTCATATGAAATCTTGAATTGTTAAGATTACATTTATACCCATCGATTATTAATTAATTTTGTCTTAATAATGATGGCACTTGAAGTAATATCTTACAAAACAAAGGTTTAAGTGAAAAAGTTGTTGCCAAAATAATAGATAGATTAAACACAAATGCCAAAATATAAATTGGTTGTATTTATTTAGTGATGACAAAATTCAAAGAGAAGCCCACCAAGTCCAATATCTCAATTCAGGTCGTATTAAAGCCTTCTCAAATTTTTTCTCACTGCAAAAATCATTTATTTTGTAAAAAAGAAGCTCCGAAGTAGGGCTGGTCATAAATACTCGTTACTCGCCTTAGACCCGCTATTTGTCTCGTACATAGCAAGTACTTGCTTTAGGCAAGTCTAAGGTAACGTACTTGTGTGCAAATCCAATTTTTCATTCCTAAATGAACAACATAGCTCTCGATACTCACTTTGTGCGCAACATGATAAAATTTGGTGCCCTTTTAGTAGCTCATGTTCCTACACTAGATCAACTGGCGGATGCTTTTACAAAGTCACTTTCACGAGCTCACTTCAAGTCAGCTTGTTCCAAGATTGAAGTGAGCCAACTCCCTCCATCTTGAGGGAGCGTATAAAATAAATTAGTCTTAATAGCTTATCCATGATTGCTTTAATCACGGGCTTACGTTTGTATAGATTTGATTCTCTCATCAATGTTATGTGTAATACCCTACTATTCGGGCACGACTCAAACAATACAGGAAATAATAAAATAAAGGATGGACGGAATAATCTTCTATATTAGATATTTGCAAGGATACACGTTTATAACAAACTTTTTGTAAAAACAACTTTAGAAGAGAATACAGAAAATGCAACTTGTCAGTAGCTCTCTGCTTTTCTCTTTGGATACCCTTCTCAATAGATGTTCCTCTGTATTTAAAGGGTGAGAGGAGTAGGCATAGGTTCCCATGATACAGAAAATGCAACTTGTCAGTTGCTCTATGCTTTTCTCTCTGGATAGCCTTTGTTGGGCTGGGCTTATGGGCCATTTTGCTTGTTAAATTTTTTAAAAATAGATTGGGCTTTAGTCCATGTCCATCAATAGCCCCCTAGTCTGGTGAGCACGAGCATGGTTGAGGTCGGCGGAGAGAGTTTTGTTTTGTAAATGGTCGGTAACTCTTTCTTGAATCTTCTGCGAATCTTCTGGAAGTATTTTTTAAAAAATATTCCATAACTCTTCTGTATATCTTCTTCGAATCTGTAAGCAATCTTTTTTTTGTAAATAATCTATAACTCTTTGTAAATCTTCTATGGATCTACCGAAAATGTTTTTTGTAAATAATCCATAACTCTTTCTAAATCTTCTACGGATCTGCCGAAAATGTTTTTGTAAATAATCCATAACTCCTCGTGTTCCTTAAACCAAAGAATCGCCATCGCCCTTGGACCCTGCCAGAAGGGCATATTTGCTTATATGAAACTTACTTTACTAAGTGCGGGAGTTGCTTCCCCTGCAAAAGTTTTTGAGGAGTTAATGTGCTTGTCGGGAGATTGAGGTTTCATAGTTTACCGTGGCTGTGGTTTGGAGTGTGGTGAGCCTTTCGATTATGGGTACCGGTCTTGGTATGAATGTTGAGGTTGAATTTCTAGAGGACTCGACTAACTTTACAAGGGAAAATGACTGTTCTGGTTTATGTTATCCCGCTGCCAAACGATCTTGTAAGATTGTGGAGGGTGCTAAGTCTAAAATTCGTGATTGACGACATCACTACTTCTTCATGAAACTTAACGTGTTCTTTGTCGAAAATCTTGAAATTCCGTATAGGGCAGAATGGAACATGTCTCCTTGTAGAATTATATTGCTTTGATCCTTTAGCTTGGGTGATTGCTGATTTCTTACGTTTCATCTCTTTTATTGCAGAGCCCGTTGTTCGCTTGCGTGCGTTTTTGGATGACTTTTTCTAAGACACCGAGAAGTTTCGGGGGAAAGGAGCTTTTCGATGGATCGATGTTCTTGAAATTCTCGCTCAGCAGGATTGCAGTTGTTTAGGTATGACATAATCTCTTTAATCTTTAGACGTGTTCTATGAATTGTGATTGCGTTCTTATTTTGGACTCTTGTGTTTAGATTTGTCGTTTAAGGCAAAGATGGGGAAAGTTTCTTGCCAACTTTCGAGGTATGCTGATCAGCTGAGATCGTGGCTCTCCTAACTCGCAGGTTTTTGCGAGTTCTTTGGGCGTTGTAGAGCCGTCTCTGGCGGAAGGTTCTGGCGCTGAGGTTGTGAGGATTGCTTAGCTCGTGCCTCTCCAAGAGGCAGAGGTGCCAGCTGTTTCTCCTAGGAATGTCACGGCTAGGGAGCGGCTAGGGAGGCTTCTGCAGCAAGGTTGGCTAATGGGGCCATGGCCGAGGATGGCCCAGCTCGTGCGCAGAAGAGGTTGTCGAGAGGTGAGGCGTAGAACATGGCTTCCAACAAACCTAGGCTTAAGATCCTTATCCAAGAGGGACCTAGTCACGGCTTTTCGTTCCGCTACACATCTAACAAAGAGTCGCTTGTCAATGAACCAAATGCTTGTGCTAACTTGGTTCCACGGGTTCAGGGGTCGTTCACTTAGCCTCCTCTTGCAGAGAACCTCATGGAGGCGGATGCCTAGAAAGACTGGGCTCGAATGATGTGATAGGTTTGTTATCAATTCTTGTGTTCTGAGCCAATTTAGTTTATTTGTAGGTTATTGCTGTGGCAAACCAACTCACGGCTATGTACGAGCGTAAAATTCCTCCTTAAAGGGGAGTGGAGGACGGTTATATCTGCTGAGGTTTCTAATGTGAGAGTGAGGTCTACTACTTTAGATGCGTGGATTTCCGGTCTTTGTTGGGAGATTTTGACCCTAAAGAGTGAAAGAGGGCCCAACAATAGATTGGTGGGTATCGCGCTCGATCGTAATGAGAGATTGGGGAGATACACTCTAGACAACGATGCAACAAAAATTCCGCTTCTGACTTTTAGCCAGATAATCGAGACGTTGGATTGCATCGACAAGTTGAAAAAAAATGGGGTCGTCGTTTCCTAAAGGCGACGCTTCTGAAGCTGGAGACCAACAAAGAAATATGGGTGAATAGGGTTGATCAGCTGCAAATTGTCGATCTCGAGGTAGGGGACCTTAATGAGTTTCCATCTCTTGAGGGCGAACCTCTGGTGGCGGTTTTTGTGGATCCCCCCGAGCGTATCGAGGGTGGCGTCGGCGGTCGCACCTCTAGGGCTTAGTGACTTTTGCTTTATGTTTTTTATTGCTTATGTCATTTAGACTTTGTTGTATTGCTTAGTACGGGTTGGTGTTGTAGACCCTTTTTGGATTTGTTCAAAACTTTTATTATATGATTCAGCTTTTTAATATGATTTTGCCTTTTTTATGGTCAAATATCTAATTATGTGCAAAGCAGTGACCGGCTTGTGCGAAGAGAAGCCCAAAATTTTGATTAAATGTGAGGCGAAGCTCGTCTTTTGACCAGGTGCGAGGCAAGGCTCTTCTTTTGATTAGGTGTGAGGCGAGACTCGGCTTTTGACTAAGTGTGAGCCGAGGCCCGACTTTTAACTAAATGTGTGGTGAGACTTTTCTTTGCGAATCATGTGGCTCTTGATTCGAATTCCTTGTTCGATGTAAGACCTGTCTTAGTTTTGGGGTGCGCCTTTGCGTGAGCTCCGGCGAAGGTTTACCTCGGCCAACGGATGAGCTCCGGCGAAGTTATCTTCGGCGATAAACTTGTTTCTCTAAGAATTTGATGGTACAAGACGTCTCTTAACTTATATTGTATATGCTTGAATTGAAAATCAGGAGTTTTACAGATAATAGGTATGCAAGACAAACATGCTCTACTAAGGTGCGAGTGTAGTTTCGGCTTACCCTATGGGTGGTTCAAGATCGGCGCAAGCGTGTAAGCCGGAGGCAGGCTTATATTGCCCGTCCGTCTATTAGCTATTGCGAGATTGACTCGACTTCAGTCTTTAAATTTAAGTTTTTTGTTTACTTAGATAAAGACGTGGAGTATTTCGATTGAAACAGATTTTCTAAGTCCGATCAACGAGTACCACTACATCCATGTGAGAATGCGTATTTAATCGTACAACTTCCCAGCTAACTCAATGTCCTATAACTCTCACGAAGAGCTCTGAAGCTAAGTCCAAGTGGAAGACTTTCATACAAGTCGATTTTTGAGGCACTTCGGACTTGTTCTGCATCATTTTCGCTCTTTGCATCCAAATGTGTGTCGCCCATAGCATTATCTGAAATGATTCAAAAAAGACACAAAACATACACCAATGACACAAAAAGACACTAGAGAACTTCTAAAATGCAAAAAACTTTAGTTAGACTCTAAATGCAACAAAACACAAAGAAAATACCAATGAAACATAATAAAATGGATATGAAAAACCATGAGAAAGCGCTAAAATGCAGAATTATCACAGTCAGCTGGATACTAGTTCCCATCATGATGTGATATAAATGGCCAGAGAAAACCGTATTATATGATAGCACCGAGAAGAACTGAACAGTTCACCTAGCTCTGGGTGTTCGGGTATACGTTCGAATTTTGCAGGTTTTCCAATTTTTGGGTTTAACCCTTTAGAACCCATACGAGTATTTTATATTTTTGAGTCACGTTCAGGCGGGTTTGGGTTTACCTAAGAACCTAATAATCAGAAGTTTTGTATTCAAATCTATAAAATTACTCCAATACACCTAAAAACGAATACATTTACCATAATCTACAGAAAGTAATGAAAATACTCGAAAATACCCGGAAAGCCAAATATTTTAGGCGCTTGAATTATTACAAGTATAAATATTATTGATATACTAGATTAGGTCCAGCGTATATGCACGATTATAATCTACTATTATAAAATTTATATGAAAAACCAAAATAGAAACTTTAAAAATATAATTTTAAATCACCAGTAAAAATAAATATATAATAACATATTGCGAACGTCTATCCAAAATTATTTACCAATAGAAAAACCTAATAAAGTTACAATTATTTATTTATTTTGATTATATATAGATTGGTTTGTTTCTATTTGAATAATAGTTAATTATTTTTAATCATATTTGAATATTGTTTTTCTTTTCCGAATCAACAAAAAAATAAATTATAATTGTAATTTTTTTTTTCTTTGCTCATTGTCTTTTGGATGATAGCCATTTTCTGAAAATTAGAAGAAAAACCAATCAAATTAGAAGAAAATTTAAGAATCATATAAACTAAAGTATTTTTTTCTGAAAATTAGAAGAAAAACAAACCGAAATTAGAGAAAACTTTAAAATTTATAAAAATATATAATTTTTTTTCACGACAACTTCATAATATTAAAATAAAATTGTTGTTTTCTGAAATTGTTTTTAAAAAACTAACCGAAATTAAAGAAAAATTTAATAATCATAAAAACATATTAATTTTTTTTTACTTCAACCTCATAATAATAAATTATAATAACTTGTCAATAAAATTAAAGGAATAAAGTTTTACTAATAGAATGAATAATCAAATAAATATTAAACTAAAGTATTTTTTTTTCTGACAATTATCAGAAAAACAAACCAAAATATAGTAGAAAAAACTTTAACAATTATAAAAATATATAAAATAGTTTTTTTACGACAACCTCATAATAATAAATTAAAATATTTGTTTTCTTAAAATGAGAAGAAAAACAAACCGAAATTAGAGAAAAATTCAATTATGATAAAAATATATTAATTTTCTTTTACGACAACCTCGTAATAATAAATTAAATATTTTTTTAAATAAAAGAAATATATGTTTTACCTATAAAATGAAGTTGAAGCTAGAATGTTGTTTTTGAAGAAAAATGTTTTGTTTGTTGAGAAAATATGAGACTATTTATTTGTTTATATTGAGTTTAATATTTTACAATTCTTTTTCCTTGAGTAATAATTTGTTTTTTAAATATAAGTTTAATCTTTTTAAGAATTAGTAATTTTTATAATTTCTTTATAGAATATGTATTTTCTGAATAATGGTAGTTAAATATCTTTTTGTATAATTTTCTTATAATAATTTTTGACATTTTCTCAATTTTGACATGCGTCAGAATCTTGAATCGATGGATATGACACGTGTTGCGATCATGTGAATTACTAACTTTGAAAATTGTATTTTATATAATAAGATACTTATATTTCATGCATGTTCAGGTACCCGTTTGGGTTCGAGTTTTTAATTTTTGAGAATAGAAACCGTACGGATATTTTGAAATTTTGGGTTCGGATATAGATCGGATTTTTCGGTTCGAGTTCAGACTGAGTCCTCGGATTCAGATATTTGCTTAGGCCTAGTTCACTAAATGGGGTCGTATCATACCACATCTAATAAAAGTAGGACTGAAATCGAAGTAAGCAGAAAATCATTAGTCGTTACCACATGGCGCATGTTAAACCATTCTCATTTGCAATAGATTATTCTTAAAATGTACTAAATTGGTTAATAGAGAAAATATGGACTTACGTCTTCTTAAACAGCATCAAAACAGCGTCAAACCAAGTGTGGGAAAGAGATCAAACCCACATGCACCATGGATTCCACTGAAGAACCACTTGAAGCAACTCCAAACTAAGCTAAGGCGCATGTGTTTGCCAAGACATTTAACTTGGTTCTGAAGTGAATAACATTGGAGATAAATATTAAATGAAACTCAAGATATTCGTCGGCAGGGAGGTGAGATTGAAAAGATGACTATTACCCTGTTGTTGTGGAAACTTTTAATCAATATCAATGTAGCGGTTCCACTGGGATACGTAAACTTGTAGTCCAAAATCATCACCTGAGATACACTATTGAATAAGGATAAGACATCAAACAATATAATAGTGTTGTATTGGATTAATATTGGTTACTCAGACAGTTTTTTGATTACACAAATATCACAGTAGTGATTTGCTACCTTGCGAAGTGGAGCGAGACTGAAGAGACCAAGGAAGCTAACTAGAAATAAAACCCCATTCATCCACCATGATCCAGGATTTATAACATCTTTTGAATTGTTTTCAGGATGTTCAACACCAATGAGTTGATATGTCTTATCATCTATAGCAATTAAGTAAGTAATGAAACTTATCACTATAAGCAAGGCCGTATCACGAGAAAACGCAAGTCTGAATAACAGTGGTCTCTTGCTTAGTAAAGGGTTTAGGTGAAATTAGACAAGAAACCAGTCCAAGATTTGACGAAGAAGACCAGCAACAAAGGAATGATTCCGATTGTTAGTGTAATGATACAGAACAATATCCTAATCAAGGCACTAGCGATTCCTCCGAAAAGAACACCATTGGCCAAGAAAATTGTGGTTGTTGACGAATTGCGGTTATAAACTTCTATGATCGATTAAGACGTATAATTTGGTTACATTCGAAATATGAAAATGATATGTGTCCAGCTTAGATAGTGACATGTGATTTCAGCAGGACATGTAAACGTGGTTTGATTTAATAAATTGAAAAAACACTCTTCAAAAAGTTATAACACCAAAAAGGAAAAAAAAAAAATTGAAACACTCACGATTGATTATCACTCGCGTACATCTTGATCAATTAAGAAACCAATTGTAAAATTAGGTACACGTAGCGTATAAACGAGCCGTATTAAAATTTCATCCGGACAGAGCATCAAGAGGTGACATCAAACAGCAACTTGAAGTAGAAGAAAAATTCAAACTTATTGCTCGTATGAAGGACAAATTTAAACTTATTGCTCGCTAACATTGACCAAAGACATTTTATGAAAATCCTTTTTTCTTTCTCTGTAAATTAGTTTTTTTTGATTATCCAAAAAAAAAAACAAAATTGTGTTGATGGGTTTAAAAAAGGGAAAATAGAACACAGTCGTAATGGTATCAACGTCTTCTCGTGTTGATATGTGATATGCGTGTCCAGCTCATAGTGGTGACGTGTGATTTCAGCTGGACATGTGTCAGTTTTTTGTAAACTTGGTTTAATTTAATAAGTTGAAGAATCATAACACCAAAAACGAATCACTCTTCAAACGGTTAACATCACTCGCGTACATCTTTGGTCGCCACGAGTTATAAATCCACAAAAAGAATCAGTTTGAATTTTGAATTTCAACCGTTAGACTCTCAGACGCTCTCCCAAATTCTAACATCTCCATCACCGGCGAAAATATTGAGAAGAAGTTGAAAAGCGTTGAAGCAGAAAAGTTAGATCGACGAGCCACCGTTGTCGCCGATCTCATCGTAGTCGTTGGAGAAAGATCTAGTGGAGGAGGAGGCGATGTTGGAGAAGATGAAGAAGGAAGAGGAGAAGACGGAGGATTTGTTTAAAGAGAAAGCCTCGATCGTGTGCGCCGGAGACGCAAGATTGGTGGAGGAGACGAATTCCAAAGAATTTAATGGTAACAATACTCGAAATATCTTGGGGATCTTATCTAGAAGATCGGAGGCTAAGTCCCGTTGTTAAGGTAATTGAAATTTGATTAAATTTTTAAGAGATTTCTGGTATTTGTAGAACTGAGATGCTATTGATTCAAATTCAAGGATTCATGAACTTCAGAGGATGATCAGAACTTTGCAACTACGCAGATAGTTACTCAGTCGAAATCTTGATTTCACTGAACAAAGTGACCAAAGAGATAGGTAACAAAACATCAATTAGAGATTTTAAATTAGATCTCATATTTGCCACAAAGTTTGATGCTGATTGTTTGTGTCTAGTAAATGCAAAACACGGGAACTCATATAACACTTTAAACGCAAACACAAAGAAAGAATCAGCCATGCCTAGTTTGGGGTGCGATGTGTATTACTACCGGCTGCATCATGTCTTGCTTGTGTTGGCCTATTTTGATTGTACTTTGTTTTTGACGTCGCCTATTTTGATTGTATCTATTCTAATTCATATGGAGTTTAGCTGAAATATATTTCCCCAAAATTTGCAGATATCTCTCACATGTATGAATGTGGCAACTCCAACCAAAACATGCTTACAACTTCTGCATGAGTTACTTGTGCCCATCCTAATGACTAGAAGCGAGAGAACCTTGACAAAACAAAAGGTAATTCCCTTTTCGTTTGCAAATTGAAAAATCTGAAGTGTTCTCACCAAAATGAGAGACTTGGATTAATGTTCTCACATTTTAGTTTGACGTCTTTCTATTTGATTATTGTCATGGCCCCATACGGTTACTAGTTATTGAAATTTTTTTCTATTTTATCAGAAAAGTATCTTAATGGACTCTGAAATAAAGATAGAAAAACTCATGGCAACCGTTTCTGAGAATTACAAATCCTTAGATGAAAACTGCCCTTCAGGTGCAAGAATCGGCTTCAACAGCACTTTCTCCAGCTGTTCAGGTTTTTTGTCTTCTTTATGACATATTGTCGCCTGAAGCACAAGAAATTTTAAAGAATTACCTGCAGGTATATTATTTCAACAATCTTCAACGATTTCCTATTATATCAAAGTTTCAACCTGTTGGTTTCAAGTTGTATATACGGCTCATACCTATTGGTTTCCTTGATTTTATAACATATCAAGACTATGATGTTCATGATTTTCTTGGGAAACCTACTGCAGACAGCAGCATTGAAGAGGTGTCGAAAGCACATGGCTGAAACCGACGAGTATGTTGCCTGCAATCTGAAGGTTTTCTGTTTGATTCCGTCACGTTCTCGACAGCCTACATGAAAGTAAAGAATCTGTGTCTAAACATAAGCAAAGAAATAGAAACAGACATAGAGATCACCAATGAGCATGTACTCCCAAGGTAAACGATACAATCTGAACAAAGAGCTTACATTTGTTATCTGGTTTTCATCTACTTATCTCCAAGACTTGATATTGATTTCGTCTTATGTTCTTACGCCTTGTTTATATCAGGCTCAATCGGCCTAGCAAATATAGCTGCTGACGTATACAGTACTTAGCTATGTAACCGGCTCAGGATATTTCTGTAAGCAGTTCCACCGTCCTGCCCAATGCCTCATGTCAATGAGCTTCTGATAGCAGTTTATGATTTTGAAAGAAACCTCGTTTCATGGGGATTTAGGTTTGACATTATCACTTTGAAATCAATCAGAATATTTGTGGGAATTCATTCTTTCTCTTTAACTGTTTCATTTTACTTTTAAACAGTCTAGTACAGGGTGGTGTAGACTCTAAGGGGTTATTCCACAACTACATAATGGTTTGGACACATGATATGGAACTTAGAGTACTTGACCGATGCAGAGCGGAAACGGTAACTCTCCTGATCATTTTGGGTTGATATTTAAATGTACGAGACCTATCATCTAATTTTAAAAAGCACGGGATGGCTTATTTTGGCAGGTTCCGTGGTCTGGTTTTGCTGAAGACATGTATGAGAGAATAAAAGATAATCTTATAGAGTATGAAGTGGTGATTAGTCGATGGCCACTATACACATTGATCTTGGAGAATGTAAGGTACAAAAGTTATATAAGTGATTAGTTTGCAGCTTACCAGATGGTTACCAAAACTCTACATATGTTCAGAATGAAACTGTTAGATGGTGGCCAATATACCATGCTAAACAAGAATGTGTTGGCAAGATCCAGCTCTTTATCGGTACCACAACCATGTCTGATGAAGACTATCACATAAAGGTCTGTTCTTTCTCCAACAATCCTCAGATAATCTATGTCATATTCTGTGATACTAATGTTTTGCATTTTAGTCTGTCACAGAGCGCACCTATTATGGACACACTAGCATATGATTTGTTATTAGAAGCGGTTACACGTGCCCAAAAATTTCACCCTCAAAACTTAAGGCTGAATGGTTCTTGGAACTGGCTGTAAAGCAAATTTGTAGAACATTATGGAGTTTACGATTCATATACCAAGCTGAGGTACCCGTAAAGATTTTTTCTTAGAATACATTGTATCTATTCTAATTCATGTGGAGTTAAGCTGAAATATATTTCCCCAAAATTTGCAGAGATCTCTCACATGTAATGAATGTGGCAACTCCAACAAAAACCTGCTTACAACTTCTGCATTAGTTACTTGTGCCCATCCTAATGGCTAGAAGCGAGAGAACCTTGAAAAAACAGGAGGTAATTCCCTTTTCTTTTGCAAATTGAAAAATCTGAAGTCATCTCACCAAAATGAGAGACTTGGATTAAAGTTCTCACATTTTAGTTTGAAGTCTTGCTATTTGATTATTGTCATGGCTCCATACGGTTACTAGTTATTAAGATTTTTTTCTTTTTTTGCAGAAAAGTATCTTAATGTACTGTGAAATAGAGATAGAAAAACTCATGGCAACCGTTTCTGAGAATTACAAATCCTTAGATGAGACTTGCCCTTCTGGTTTGGCAGACATATTTTTTCCGGTGCAAGAATCGGCTTCAACAGCACTTTCTCCAGCTGTTCAGGTTTTTAGTCTTCTTCATGACATATTGTCGCCTGAAGCACAAGAAATTTTGAAGAATTACTTGCAGGTATATTATTTCAACAATCTTCAACGATTTCCTATTATATCAAAGTTTCAACCTGTTGGTTTCAAATTATATATACGGCATTTTATAACAAATCAAGACTATGATTTTCATGATTTTCTTGGGAAACCTACTGCAAACAGCAGCATTGAAGAGGTGTCGGAAGCACATGGCAGAATCCGACGAGTATGTTGCCTGCAATCTGAAGGTTTTCTGTTGGATTCTGTCACAATCTCGACAGCCTACATGAAAGTAAAGAATCTGTGTCTAAACATAAGCAACGAAATAGAAACAGACATAAAGATCATGAATGAGCATGTACTCCCAAGGTAAACGATTCAATCTGAACAAAGAGCTTACATTTGTAATCTGGTTTTCATCTAATACTTATCTCCAAGTATTGATATTGATTTGGTCTTATGTTCTTACACCTTGTTTATCTTTCAGGCTCAATCGGCCTAGCAAATATAGCTGCTGACGTATACAGTACTCAGCTATGTAACCGGCTCAGGATATTTCTGTCAGCAGTTCCACCGTCCTGCCCATTGCCTCATGTCAATGTGCTTCTGATAGCAGTTTCTGATTTGGAAAGAAACCTTGATTCATGGGGAATCAGGTTTGACATTATCACTTTGGAGCCAATTAGAATATTTGTGGGAATTCAATCTTTTCTTTAACCGTTTCATTTACTTTTACACAGTCCAGTACAGGGTGGTGTTGACTCTAGGGGGTTATTCCACAACTACATAATGGTTTGGACACATGATATGGAACTTAAGAGTACTTGTCCGATGCAGAGCGGAAAAGGTAACCATCCTGATCATTTTGGGTTGATATTCAAAAGTACGAGGCCTATCATCTAATTGTAAAAAGCACGGGATGATTTATTTTTGCAGGTTCCGTGGTCTGGTGTAATAAGAAGTCACTCAACATCCCCTTTGGCTGAAGACATGTATGAGAGAATAAAAGATTATCTTATAGACTATGAAGAGGTGATTAGTCGATGGCCAGAATACACATTGATCTTGGAGAATGTAAGCTACAAAAGTTATATAAGTGATTAGTTTGTAGCTTACCAGATGGTTACCAAGACTAATTGAGGTTCGTTCATTTTTTGATGTACTCTTTTGGCAGACTTCTTCAATCGTAGAGAGAGCCATTGTTAAATCAATGGCGAAGCAATATAATGAAATTCTGATTCCTCTAAAAGACAGCATTCCAAAGAGGCTAAATATGCATGTCCTGAAGCTGACAAGAAGGCAATCTTCAGTTCTCTACTCTGTTCCAACTCAAGTAAAAGTCACCCATCAATAGTGTTCAATAGAAGTGTTTACATATCCTGACTTATAAGGTCTTGTGCTGAACATCATTCTCTCTCTTTTAATGTAGGTGGGAATTTTTGTCAACACAATAAAGAGAATTCTTGATGTTCTACATCGCAGAGTTGGAGATATCTTGAGACAGTGGACTTCGCAATATAATGAAATTCTGATTCCTCCAAAAGACAGCATTCCGAAGATGCTAAATATGCATGTCCACAAGCTGACAAGAAGGCAATCCTCAGCTCTCTACTCTGTTCCAACTCAATCAAATGTTACCCGTCAATAGTGTTCAATAGAAGTTTTTACATTTTTCTGACTTATAAGGTCTTCTGTTGAACATCATTCTCTCTTTTTTAATGCAGCTGGGAACTTTTGTCAACACAATAAAGAGAATTCTTGATGTCCTACATCGCAGAGTTGGAGATATCTTGAGACAGTGGGCTTCACAATATAATGAAATTCTGATTCCTCTAATAGACAGCATTCCGAAGAGGCTAAATATGCATGTCCAGAAGCTGACAAGAAGGCAATCCTCAGTTCTCTACTCTGTTCCAACTCAAGTAAGTGTCACCCATCAATAGTGTTCAATAGAAGTTTTTACATTTTCTGACTTATAAGGTCTTGTGCTGAACATCATTCTCTCTTTTTTAATGCAGCTGGGAACTTTTGTCAACACAATAAAGAGAATTCTTGATGTTCTACATCGCAAAGTTGAAGATATCTTGAAACAGTGGGCTTCGTGTCTTCCTGTTGTGGAAGACAAGAAGGTACTCTTTGGGGAGAAGATAAATGTAATCACAGTCTTACTAAGGACAAAATACAGAAATTACATGCAGGCCGCGGTTGATAAACTTTACCAATGTTAGTCCTATAACGCCTAGTATATGTACATATGAATCCGTGTATGTTTTATTAATAATGTGTTTTTTTTTCAGACGCAATCAAACAAAAGCACAAGGCTGAAGAGAATCTTAGAAGAGATAAAGGACAACGAGAGAGAAGTCGAAGTCCAGGAACGGCAAGTTACCATGTCTTGTAAGTTCTTTTCTAAATCTTGAAAATCATTAAATGTGTGTGTTCTAGAGCTGGGATGAAGTTTAACAACATATGTAGTATGCAAGTGGTTGTTTGAGAAAACTTTGAATTTCATGCAACCATTATGTTTAAATACATGAAAATTTTATGAAAAGTTCCAGAATTTAGTTTTATAGTTTTCTGAGTACAAAGAGTTTTACTCACAACTTGCTCCTTCAGCTTTCTGGAGTCCGAAGGCGACACTCTTATGATAGAAGTTCAAGATAAGAAGAAATTTGTTCAGGAAAAGCCACGATTTCTATTGCATCCTTAACTGATAATCCGGTAAAGATGCCTTTAGTTGTCCTCCCCGTGTTAAATTTCTTCCATTTTACTTCTGAGAATGTAATAGTGGTTTGGTAAATAGAAATACTCAAGAAAACTCTACATATGTTCAGAATGAAACTGTTAAATGGTGGCCAATATACCATGCTGAACAAGAATGTGTTGGCAAGATCCAGCTCTTTATTGGTACCACAACCATGTCTGATGAAGACTATCACATAAAGGTCTGTTCTTTCTCCAACAATCCTCAGATAATCTAAGTTTTATTCTGTGATACTAATGTTTTGCATTTTTTTCTGTCACAGAGCGTACCCGTTGTGGAGACACTAGCATATGATTTGCTAATAGAAGCGGTTACACGTGCCCAAAAATTTCACCATCAAATCTTAAGGCTGAATGGTTCTTGGAACTGGCTGTAAAGCAAATTTGCAGAATATTATGGAGTTTACGATTAATATACCAAGTTTAGGTACCCGTAAAGATTTTTTCCTAGACTCCATTGTATCTATTCTAATTCATCTGGAGTTTCGCTGAAATATATTTACCCAAAATTTGCAGATATCTCTCACATGTAATGAATGTGGCAACTCCAACAAAAACCTGCTTACACCTTCTGCATGAGTTATTTGTGCCCATCCTAATGGCTAGAAGCGAGAGAACCTTGAAAAAACAGGAGGTAATTCCCTTTTCTTTTGCAAATTGAAAAATCTGAAGTCATCTCACCAAAATGAGAGTCTTGGATTAAAGTTCTCACATTTTAGTTTGAAGTCTTTCTATTTGATTATTGTCATGGCTCCATATGGTTACTAGTTGTTGAATTTTTTTTCTCTTTTTGCAGAAAAGTATCTTAATGGACTGTGAAATAGAGATATAAAAACTCATGGCAACTGTTTTTGAGAATTACAAATCCTTAGATGAAAACTGCCCTTCAGGATTGGCAGACATATCTTGTCCGGTGCAAGAATCGGCTTCAACGGCACTTTCTACAGCTGTTCAGGTTTTTAGCCTTCTTCATGACATATTGTTGCCTAAAGCACAAGATATTTTGAAGAATTACCTGCAGGTATATTATTTCAACAATCTTCAACGATTTCCTATTATATCAAAGATCAACCTGTTGGTTTCAAGTTATATATACGGCTCACACCTATTGGTTTTCTTGATTTTACAACATATGAAGACTAAGATGTTCATGATTTTCTTGGGAAACCTACTGCAGACAGTAGCATTAAAGAGGTGTCGGAAGCACATGGCTGAAACCGACGAGTATGTTTCCTGCAATCTGAAGGTTTTCTGTTGGATTCCGTCACAATCTCGACATCCAACATGAAAGTAAAGAATCTGTGTCTAAACATAAGCAACGAAATAGAAACTGATATAAAGATCATCAATGAGCATGTACTCCCAAGGTAAGCGATCCAATCTGAACAAAGAACTTACATTTGTAATCTGGTTTTCATCTGATACTTATCTCCGAGTCTTGATATTGATTTGGTCTTCTGTTCTTACACCTTGTCTATCATTCAGGCTCAATTAGCGAATATAGCGGCTGACGTATACAGTACTCAGCTATTTAACCGGCTCAGGATATATCTGTCAGCAATTCCACCGTCCCGCCCAATGCCTCATGTCAATGAGCTTCTGTTAGCAGTTTCTGATTTTGAAAGAAACCTCGATTCATGGGGAATCAGGTTTGACATTATCACTTTGGAGTCAATTAGAATATTTTTGGGAATTTAATCTTTTCTTCAACCGTTTCATTTTCTTTTACACAGTCCAGTACAGGGTGGTGTAGACTCTAGGGGGTTATTCCACAACTACATAATGGTTTGGACACATTATATGGAACATAGAGTACTTGTCCGATGCAGAGCGGAAAAGGTAACCATCCTGATCATTTTGGGTTGATATTTAAAAGTACGAGGCCTATCATCTAATTGTAAAAAGCACGGGATGATTTATTTTTGCAGGTTCCGTGGTCTGGTGTAATAAGAAGTCACTTAACATCCCCTTTGGCTGAAGACATGTATGAGAGAATAAAAGATTATCTTATAGAGTATGAAGAGGTGATTAGTCGATGGCCAGAATACATATTGATCTTGGAGAATGTAAGCTACAAAAGTTATATAAGTGATTAGTTTGTAGCTTACCAGATGGTTACCAAGACTAATTGAGGTCGTTCATTTTTTGATGTACTCTTTTGGCAGACTTCTTCAATCGTAGAGAGAGCCACTGTTAAATCAATGGCGAAGCAATATAATGAAATTCTGATTCCTCTAAAAGACAGCATTCCAAAGAGGCTAAATATGCATGTCCTGAAGCTGACAAGAAGGCAATCTTCAGTTCTCTACTCTGTCCCAACTCAAGTAAAAGTCACCCATCAATAGTGTTCAATAGAAGTGTTTACATATCCTGACTTATAAGGTCTTGTGCTGAACATCATTCTCTCTTTTTTAATGTAGCTGGGAACTTTTGTCAACACAATAAAGAGAATTCTTGATGTTCTACATCGCAGAGTTGGAGATATCTTGAGACAGTGGGCTTCGCAATATAATGAAATTCTGATTCCTCTAAAAGACAGCATTCCGAAGGTGGTAAATATGCATGTCCACAAGCTGACAAGAAGGTAATCCTCAGCTCTCTACTCTGTTCCAACTCAAGTAAGTGTTACCCATCAATAGTGTTCAATAGAAGTTTTTACATTTTTCTGATTTATAAGGTCTTGTGTTGAACATCATTCTCTCTTTTTTAATGCAGCTGGGAACTTTTGTCAACACAATAAAGAGAATTCTTGATGTCCTATATCGCAGAGTTGGAGATATCTTGAGACAGTGGGCTTCACAATATAATGAAATTCTGATTCCTCTAATAGACAGCATTCCGAAGAGGCTAAATATGCATGTCCAGAAGCTGACAAGAAGGCAATCCTCAGTTCTCTACTCTGTTCCAACTCAAGTAAGTGTCACCCATCAATAGTGTTCAATAGAAGTTTTTACATTTTCTGACTTATAAGGTCTTGTGCTGAACATCATTCTCTCTTTTTTAATGCAGCTGGGAACTTTTGTCAACACAATAAAGAGAATTCTTGATGTTCTACATCGCAGAGTTGAAGATATCTTGAAACAGTGGGCTTCGTGTCTTCCTGTTGTGGAAGACAAGAAGGTACTCTTTGGGGAGCAGATGAATGTAATCATAGTCTTACTAAGGACAAAATACAGAAATTACATGCAGGCCGCGGTTGATAAACTTTAGCAATGTAAGTCCTATAACGCCTAGTATATGTACATATGAATCCGTGTATGTTTTATTAATAATGTGTTTTTTTTTCAGACGCAATCAAACAAAAGCACAAGGCTGAAGAGAATCTTAGAAGAGATAAAGGACAACGAGAGAGAAGTCGAAGTCCAGGAACGGCAAGTTACCATGTCTTGTAAGTTCTTTTCTAAATCTTGAAAATCATTAAATGTGTGTGTTCTAGAGCTGGGATGAAGTTTAACAACATATGTAGTATGCAAGTGGTTGTTTGAGAAAACTTTGAATTTCATGCAACCATTATGTTTAAATACATGAAAATTTTATGAAAAGTTCCAGAATTTAGTTTTATAGTTTTCTGAGTACAAAGAGTTTTACCCACAACTTGCTCCTTCAGCTTTCTGGAGTCCGAAGGCGACACTCTTATGATAGAAGTTCAAGATAAGAAGAAATTTGTTCAGGAAAAGCCACGATTTCTATTGCATCCTTAACTGATAATCCGGTAAAGATGCCTTTAGCTGTCCTCCCCGTGTTAAATTTCTTCCATTTTACTTCTGAGAATCTTAGAAGAGATAAAGGACAACGAGAGAGAAGTCGAAGTCCAGGAACGGCAAGTTACCATGTCTTGTAAGTTCTTTTCTAAATCTTGAAAATCATTAAATGTGTGTGTTCTAGAGCTGGGATGAAGTTTAATAACATATGTAGTATGCAAGTGGTTGTTTGAGAAAACTTTGAATTTCATGCAACCATTATGTTTAAATACATGAAAATTTTATGAAAAGTTCCAGAATTTAGTTTTATAGTTTTCTGAGTACAAAGAGTTTTACTCACAACTTGCTCCTTCAGCTCATTTTTTCTTGTACTCTTTTTGCAGACTGCTTCAATCGTAGAGAGAGCCATCATTAAATCACTGGAGAAGCAATCTTATGATATTCTTATTCCTCTAAAAGACAGCAATCCAAAGAGGCTAAATATGCATGTCCAGAAGCTGACAAGAAGGCAATCCTCAGTTCTCTACTCTGTTCCAACTTAAGTAAGAGTCACCCAGCAATAATGTTCAATAGAAGTTTTTACATTTTCTGACTTATAAGGTCTTGTGCTGAACATCATTCTCTACTTTTTAATGCAGCTGGGAACTTTTGTCAACACAATAAATAGAATTCTTGATGTTTTACATCACAGAGTTGAAGATATCTTGAGACAGTGGGCTTCGTGTCAACCTGTTGTGGAAGACAAGAAGTTACTCTTTGGGGAGATGATGAATGTAATCACTGTCTTACTAAGGACAAAATACAGAAATTACATGGAGGCTGTGGTTGATAAAGTTGTTAGCAATGTAAGTCCTATAACGCCTAGTATTTGTACATATGAATCCGTGTATGTTTTTATTAATAATATGTGTTTTGTTTTCAGACGCAATCAAACAAAAGCACAAGGCTGATGAGAATCTTAGAAAAGATAAAAGACAACGAGAGAGAAGTCGAAGTCCAGGAACGGCAAGTTACCATGTCTTGTAAGTTTTTTTCTTTATCTTGAAAATCATTACATGTGTGTTCTAGAGCTGGGATGGATTTTAACAACGTATGTGGTACGCAAGTGGTTGTTTGAAAAAAATTTGAATTTCATGTAACCATAACGTTTAAGTAAATGAAAATTTTATGAAAAGTTTCAGAATTTAGTTTTATAGTTTTCCGAGTACAGAGAGTTTTACTCACAACTTACTCCTTCAGCTTTCCGGAGTCCGAAGGCGACACTCTTCTGATAGAAGTTCAAGATAAGAAGAAATCAGTTCAAGGAAAAGCAACGATTTCTATTGCATCCATAACTGATAGTCTGGTAAAGATGCCTTTAGCCATCCTCCCCGTGTTAAATTTCTTCCATTTTACTTCTGAGAATAATAAAGTGGTTCGATAAATAAAAATTCTAAAGAAAACTCTACATATGTCCAGAATGAAAGTGCTAGATGGTGGCCAATATACTATGCTGAACAAGAATGTGTTGGCAAGATCCAGCTCTTTATCGGTACCACAACCTTGTCTGATGAAAACTATCACATAAAGGTCTGTTCTTGCTCCAACAGTCCTCAGATAATCTATAATTTATTCTGTGATACTAATGTTTTGCATTATAGTCTGTCACAGAGCGCACCTGTTGTGGACATACTAGCATATGATTTGCTATTAGAAGCGGTTACACGTGCCCAAAAATTTCACCCTCAAATCTTAAGGCTGAATGGTTCTTGGAACTGGCTGTGAAGCAAATTTGCAATATATTATGGAGTTTACGATTAATATTCCAAGCTGAGGTACCCGTAAAGATTTTTTCCTAGACTCCATTGTATCTATTCTAATTCATCTGGAGTTTAGCTGAAATATATTTCCCCAAAATTTGCAGATATCTCTCACATGTAATGAATGTGGCAACTCCAACAAAAACCTGCTTACCTCTTGCATTAGTTACTTGTGCCCATCCTAATGTCTAGAAGCGAGAGAACCTTGATAAAACATGAGGTAATTCCCTTTTCTTTTGCAAATTGAAAAATCTGAAGTCATCTCACCAAAATGAGAGACTTGGATTAAAGTTCTCACATTTTAGTTTGAAGTCTTTCTATTTGATTATTGTCATCGCTCCATACGGTTTTACTAGTTATTGAAATTTTTTTCTATTTTTGCAGAAAAGTATCTTAATGGACTCTGTGAAATAGAGATAGAAAAACTCATGGCAACTGTTTCTGAGAATTACAAATCCTTAGATGAAAACTGCCCTTCTGGATTGGCAGACATATTTTGTCCAGTGCAAGAATCGGCTTCAACAGCACTTTCTCCAGCTGTTGAGGTTTTTAGTCTTCTTCATGACATATTGTCGCCTGAAGCACAAGAAATTTTGAAGAATTACCTGCAGGTATATTATTTCAACAATCTTCAACAATTTCCTATTATATCAAAGTTTCAACCTGTTGGTTTCAAATTATATATACGGCTCATACCTATTGGTTTTCTTAATTTTACAACAAATTAAGACTGTTGCATTGAAGAGGTGTCGGAAGCACATGGCTGAAACCGACAAGTATGTTGCCTGCAATCTGAAGGTTTTCTGTTGGATTCTGTCACAATCTCGACAGCCTACATGAAAGTAAAGAATCCGTGGCTAAACATAAGCAACGAAATAGAAACAGACATAAAGATCATGAATGAGCATGTACTCCCAAGGTAAACGTTTCAATCTGAACAAAGAGCTTACATTTGTAATCTGGTTTTCATCTAATACTTATCTCCAAGTCGTGATATTGATTTGGTCTTATGTTCTTACACCTTGTTTATCTTTCAGGCTCAATCGGCCTAGCAAATATAGCTGCTGACGTATACAGTACTCAGCTATGTAACCGGCTCAGGATATTTCTGTCAGCAGTTCCACCGTCCTGCCCAATGCCTCATGTCAATGAGCTTCTGATAGCAGTTTCTGATTTTGAAAGAAACCTCGTTTCATGGGGATTTAGGTTTGACATTATCACTTTGGAGTCAATTAGAATATTTGTGGGAATTCAATATTTTCTTTAACCGTTTCATTTACTTTTACACAGTCCAGTACAGGGTGGTGTAGACTCTAGGGGGTTATTCCACAATTACATAATGGTTTGGACACATGATACGGAACTTAGACTACTTGACTGATGCAGAGCAGAAAAGGTAACCATCCTGATCATTTTGGGTTGATATTCAAATTGTAAAAAGCACGGGATGGCTTTTTTTGGCAGGTTCCCTGGTCTAGTTTTGCTGAAGACATGTAATAGAGAATAAAAGATAATCTTATAGAGTATGAAGTGGTGATTAGTCGATGGCCACAATACAAATTGATTTTGGAAAATGTAAGCTACAAAAGTTATATAAGTGATTAGTTTGCAGCTTACCAGATGGTTACCAAGACTAACTGAGGTTCGTTCATTTTTTCATGTACTTTTTCGGCAGACTGCTTCAATCATAGACAGCCATCGTTAAATCATTGGACAAGCAATACTATGGAATTCTTATTTTTTTTGAATCTATATAAAGGAACGAAAACATTGAAAACATATGTAGGACTTATTTAGTTTGAACCAATAATATCTCAATAACTATGATGCTAACCAACCATTTTCTGTATTTTTAGACAAACTACATCTCGATTGACGACATTAAAACCCACTTTGACATTATCAGTTCTGAAGGTAAATTAAATATGATATCTTCAGTTTTCCAGTCTTCAATGGCTTTGTATCTGCTGCCTAATTATTTGTATTGAAATTAGCCTTCTCCATTGTCTTCTTGCAGACTCAAGTGGAAACTTCTATTGATGAAAGGTGTGAAATAAATAATCTGGCTTCAAGTCTGATAGCCCTCTCCGGAGTTTCTCCACTATCCTCAACTCTCTCTTGATCACTTGTTCATCTCCTTTGAGATCTTCTGGTATGTCGTCAATCTTTCTCCTTGGTAGTTTTTTTCGATGTAGTTTAAAGTTCTTATCTATATTCTTCTGAAAAAAAGTTTTTCAGGGATTGTGAATCAGATGAATTTGAATTGTAATCGAACAATTCTCTTCTTCTATTCCTTGACGATCGATCAATACAGAGACCGATCTGGGCGATTTTTTCGGAGGTTTTGATGAAAATATTACGGTGTGTGTGTTCTTCTTCTCTTGTCGATTTGATCTCATCTCTGCTTTTGGTTATGTTTTCGTCTGTTCTCTAACTTTGATGGTTAGGTTATAGGGAATCCTCTACTCTAAATACATAGATTTTGATTCGTGCTTGATGTTGTGCGAATTGGATTTCGGATTTGATATATTTGCTAACTTGATTTCTTTCATTTTCATCCAATGCTTTGAATTTTTCCAGATTTGGTAACAACGTTACCCTCGCGTCTCTTAGATTAGTCTCTTATTGACGGCGGAGAAGATTACTATACACAACATCTCGTTCCTCAAATTACCATATACAATCTCGTATGCTTCTTTCTCATCAAATCTTACCGGTTCGAATCAGTTTTCTTCTGATTTTGAGGGTGGGTTTTATGTTCATTTACTTGTCATCTCTTGTTTTATGGATCTTCTGGGATTTTTGGTTTCTAGTTATTATACCAAGGAGTTGTACACAACGTGAAACTATCAGAAAATCTCCGTAGAGGATATGAGTAAAGGTACGCTTTGGACTCATTGGGTTGATATATTAACTCTTCCTTGAAAGGTATTTAGTTTGATCAGTCTACATATATATGATTTTGAGGGTGGGTTTTATGTTCATTTACTTGTCATCTCTTGTTTTATGGATCTTCTGGGATTTTTGGTTTCTAGTTATTATACCAAGGAGTTGTACACAACGTGAAACTATCAGAAAATCTCCGTAGAGGATATGAGTAAAGGTACGCTTTGGACTCATTGGGTTGATATATTAACTCTTCCTTGAAAGGGTATTTAGTTTGATCAGTCTACATATATATGATTTTGAGGGTGGGTTTTATGTTCATTTACTTGTCATCTCTTGTTTTATGGATCTTCTGGGATTTTTGGTTTCTAGTTATTATACCAAGGAGTTGTACACAACGTGAAACTATCAGAAAATCTCCGTAGAGGATATGAGTAAAGGTACGCTTTGGACTCATTGGGTTGATATATTAACTCTTCCTTGAAAGGTATTTAGTTTGATCAGTCTACATATATATGATTAAATGTTCTGTTTTCTAAGTGTGGGATTGCTCATGAATTAAATAAGTGAGTAAGTCAACGAAGAACTGGTTTTTTTCTCAATACGAATGATATGTATTCAACTTCTAGAGTCCGACTTTAGTGTTTGGTTTCTCATTTATACTGATTTGAAAGAAGAAAAAACCTGATAAATTTCTCTAATGTCTTATCTTGTGCCCTTTCTCAAAGATGGATAGGAAAGCAGTTTACAGTTTTCTATTTCCCTTGAAATGTCTTACCTTGCTCCAGGTACGTTATTCTTCTTTTGAGTTTCCTCTTACAGTTTGATGTTATTGTCTCTTTTCTTCTTACAGTCTAGTGTGACTTTATGGGATTACATCAGAAAGGAAAGAATCCTATATGGGTTTTTTCAAATCACTCAAAGAAACAGTACGCCTGCATAGACATGCATACATACACAAATGCATCATACATACACACATGCATCATACATACACACATGCATCATACATAAAACATGTATCAGTATCATTTATACACATATGCATATACTTGCTTCCTTAATTTGCTTCCTTCTTTGCTTACATGTTTAATTTGCTTACTTGCTTCTTTGCTTACATGTTTAATTTGCTTACTTGCTTCTTTGCTTGCATGCTTAATTTGCTTACTTCCCTCCATCCCTTGTTTGCATGCTTCCTTACATGCTTCTTTTACTTGGTTGCTTACTTGCCCTCTTAGATGCTTCCTTAACTCACTTACTTGCCTCCTTAAATGTTTTTTTTTAACTCTCTTGCTTTCTTTTTTTCTCGTGTAATATTGCTTACTGAGATGCTTGCTTGATTATTTACTTTCGTGTTGACTACTGACTGCTTGATTTTTTATTTGTTTTCTTAACTTTCTTGGTAACTTTGCTTTCTTAACTTGCCATACATGTGGTGATCATCCTCTTTTTTTTAGCAAGAGTTATTACAAGTTTATTGCTACGTATACTTTGGCTTTTTTATTTTGTGCGGTTACCCGTTCTTTGTTTGCTTGCTTGCTTTTGTCCCTTGACTATTTGTTGCGTACATACTTCCTTGTTTCCATTTCTTGCTTGCTTACTTGGTTACATACTTGCTTCCTTTTCTCCCTTCTTACTTACCTTCTTCCAAAATTTGCTTGCTTACTTGTTTCCTTGCATAATTACTTCATTCGCTTGCTTCCTTGCTTACATGTTAAATTTGCTTATTACTTCTATTATTGTTTACTTTACTTTCTTGTGTCCATTCTTTACTTCATTTATTTTTACTTACTTACTTACTTTCTCTCTTTAAATTTCTTGCTTATCTTGCTTCCTTAACTGTTTCCATTTCTTGCTTACTTGCTTCTCTGCTTCCTTTTATCCGTTCCTTATTTACTTGCTTCCCTGATTTACTTGCTTCCATAATTGCTCATTTTTATTTTCTTGATTCTTTAATTTCTTGTGTCCATTCTTTGCTTTGTTGACTAACTTGCGTACTTAGTTTTGTTTTCTTTTAAATTTCTTGCAGTTAGACTGTTTGCTTACATTTACTGACCGTCCTTTTCCTTAAAATGTGCCAACAACATCGAATGTTTAACAAATATTTTTGCTCCTGTTGATTTATCGGTATGTGCAAAACCAATCGTGATGCATGATGTTGATTTATTCTGATGATTTGCATCTTTCGAATCCTTCGAGATGTGTTTAGAGTAAGGAATAGGTTTATGCATGCCTGCTTAGTTTGTTGCATGTAAAAGTGAAAAGTGCTTTGTTGATTTTTTTTTTGTTTCTGCAGGTTTACTCTACAACTCTAGGCGATGGCAGCAAATCTGAAGTATTTTGTGCTGACCCAATCACAAAGAAGAGTATGTAGGTTAGCACTCCATCACTTGAATCATTTTCAAAGGTCTTTAATCTCCTCTTTCTGATCTATAGCTCTCGTTTCTGTCGCATAAGCTCTGTGATCTTTGTCTATGAAAGGTGTCTATATACTTGTTAGACTCTGAGGTAAGTGATCACTTACCGATCTCTTTTAGCATCAATATATGGAGAAACTATCCATATCCTTTGACGGTCTTTAGAAAAGTTTGTACAGTGTGTGAATGTGATTTGCCTCTCTCTTGTTGGTTGTACCCCAGCTAGTTTCTTGCGATCTAAGGTTTGTTTCTCATGATCCTTAGTTTTTTTTGAATCTATATAAAAAAACGAAAACATTGAAAACATATGTAGGACTTATTTAGTTTGAACCAATAATATCTCAATAACTATGATGCTAACCTAAAATTTTCTGTATTTTTAGACAAACTACATCTCGATTGACGACAATAAAACCCACTTTGACATTATCAGTTCTGAGGGTAAATTAAATATGATATCTTCAGTTTTCCAGTCTTCAATGGCTTTGTATCTGCTGCCTAATTATTTGTATTGAAATTAGCCTTCTCCATTGTCTTCTTGCAGACTCAAGTGGAAACTTCTATTGATGAAAGGTGTGAAATAAATAATCTGGCTTCAAGTCTGATAGCCCTCTCCGGAGTTTCTCCACTATCCTCAACTCTCTCTTGATCACTTGTTCATCTCCTTTGAGATCTTCTGGTATGTCCTCAATCTTTCTCCTTGGTAGTTTTTTTCGATGTAGTTTAAAGTTCTTATCTATATTCTTCTGCATGTCACAGTCGAGTATCTTCTTCTTTCATTTTCTAGCTAGCATCAGTGCTTTCTTCATGGTATTATTTTTGCTGGTTTCTTCATTTAAACTGCATGATGTCGATTACTATGTGAAATTATTAACCTTCCATATAGTTCTGTTCCATTACGTATACAAACGTAGCAGATGTTGTTGTTCCAAAGGCACACTGACGCCCAATGACCTTGTAAAGGGTAAGTGTGAAATGACGACAATAGTTCCTCTTACATAATTTGTGTCAAGAACAAAACATCTTTGACAAATATCTTTATTTTTTTAGCAATATGTGTGCCAATCAATTTTGACCCATGATTCTGATATATTCTGATGACTTGCTTGCTTAGTTTGTTGTGTGCACGATGGAGAAATATTCTGATGAAAAAAATATTTGCAGGTTAACTCTAGAATTATAGTTGATGACCATAAATATGAATTATTATGTGCTAACCCCAATCACAAAAAGGAGTAAATATGTAAATTAGCACTCCATAACTAAACCATTCAGGCATTCACAGATGACTTTGTTCTCCTCATAGCTGTTGCGTAAGCTCTATGATTTTGATCTATCTTTACCTACGTTAGATTATGAGCTAAATGATCACTTGCCAAATTTTTGTAGCATTAATATATGGAGAACATCTTTCCATCCCTTTTGACGGTCCTGCCTATCATTAGGTAAGTCTTCGTCAATATAGTATTTTCAACTTATCATTTCCTGAGAGTTTATTCTTTACTCTGTATTGTTTTTTAAATGCATAGTAATATTTAATATCAGAATGAGGCTTCTAGATCTAAGTCATAAAGCAAGGAGACTAATAGACTAAAGTTTAAGCAAGGAGACTTATAGACTAAAATTTTTAAAGTGGTACTCACAAACCAGAGGAGCTAGTTTCTTGCAATATAAGGTATCTCTTCTTGAGTTTTGGCTTTAATCTTATATAAAGACCGAAAGCAGTGAAAGTATACATACGAAAGACTTATTAAAGGTTAGCTCTCTTTTTTTAACTTAGGTGGTCTTTTTGCTTTTTCAGTTATGTTCTGCAATATCTTTCCACAAAAATCTTAAGCTCTTTTTTTTCCTTCTCTTTTTTTTCCTTAAGCTCTTTTTTCTCCTTCTGAATTCGCTTGTACAGTCTCCTTGACCTTAAGATCAGCTGAAGCTTGTCTTCCTTTACGCTGGTTTCAACCGCCAGAAAAGCTGCCGCGAATCACTTGAAAGCATGATTTTGGTGTTGTTATTATCAATTCATGGAAGCATAGGTTAGTAGGTTTGTGGAATTACAGGAAATAATTATTTAGGTCAAAGCTTCATCTCTAATTGGTGATTTAACTTTCAATCAGTTGTATAAAATTTGAGTATAAATTTTTATAAGCTTATAATATAGGTTGATGTGACTGGTGTCAATGATTTTGGCTAACACTATGGTGTTTTGTATTATGCATGTGTTCAATGTAATAATGGGCATCTAGCTTGTTCGTCGTGCTGCAAAAAGTTGAACAATAGATGCTTGTTTGGTAGATATCATATCGGGGATATACGATGCAGAGCCATGGAGAAGGTTATTGAAGCGTATATAGTCCCATGTCTGAATGCAAAATACGGATGTAAAGAACGCACCACTTATGGAAATCAATCAAGCCATGAGAAGGTTTGTGTTTTTGTCGCAAGTTCATGCCCCATAGCGAATTGTAATTACATTGACTCTTACACGGATCTCAAAAGCCATGTTTGTGCTGCACACTCTAGTGATGGGTTACACACAAGTTTTCAAATTCAAATCCTAAAAAAAACATATATAGGAAAACCTTCCTAAAATTCAAGAACGTTTTTCTAAACATTATGAAACTCTTCTTAAATTCAAAGAATTGTGATTTTAAATCTTTTTTTTTTATAGTTCATGTCTGAAAAATGTGGGCAAACCAATCTCCATCGAACAAAGATCTTTTTCACCAACACAATCATGTGTTGGTCTATAAACTACCTATATAGGAAAACCTTCCTAAAATTCAAGAACGTCTTCCTAAACATTATGAAACCCTTCCTAAATTCATAACTACTAAAGACAGATATATTTAGAAAGACCTTCCTATATTTAGAAAGACCTTCCTACATTTTATGGAGGCCTTCCTAAAGCTCGTAGACTCTTTCTTACATGATTATAAACTGATAGAAAAATCATCATACACAAAATTTCTCTCATCACCATACACATACAAATCTCTATAAGATATTCTTCGCTCATAAGTCCCATAACTAGTTCTTGCATTCTTTACCACACTGAAATATAAGCACTAGTTTTTGCATCTATCTCATTGCCTAATTCTACAAATAACCTTCATATTCTTATATCCATACTCATGATTCCATGTAGTTCAGGCACAACATCAACAACCACCTCATAACTGAGGAACAAGAGAAAATCAGAATTTCATGTAAAGTTAGTTAGCAAGCAGCAGTCATGAGCTGTTGTTCAGATTTTTGCATATGTATTAAACATAAACCTAAGAGTCTTGAGCTGAGAATAAGCCTTTTCCAATTCTGGAAAGCTGCTTACAATCTCTATCGAGTCTTTTAGAGCCCTTAGTCACCTGCAAAGTAAATATTATATGAAAAGTGTTCCAAGACAACAAAGACTGAATTTAGTTATAAACATCACCAGACTTATTCTCACAAATCATTCTCTCAAACCATGGTAGATTGAAAACATAATCATACTAATATAAACATAAGAAAAGTTACCTGACTCCATGGCGTGAGGAAGTGTTCTCTTCAAGATAGACTCAATAGTTGCTCTTAAAACGTGTTGCCTCCCACCGAAACCAATAATAATATTCTCTATAACTCTTGTTTTAGGATGGAATCCAGGAACCTAAGTTAAACAAAACAAAATCAAATAAATGCAATTAACAACAAGCATATTACAATAAATGATATCAAACCAAGTATATTACAATCAACAACAAGCATTACATAGATCAAGTTCGACTATAAACAGAAATTTTAAAACAATTTCAGTGATAGTTTTGACATTTGTCTTGATGCAAGATGAAAAATCAATTTACCTTTGAGAGCTTCATGAACTCGGTTAGAACTCGTTGGTAACAATCTTCACATACAATTGCTGGGACTTCCACACTCAATTTCAGCTAATCAAATTTCAAGTAATTTCAAAACTCATATTAAACTCAATGCGACACATATTCTCCATCAAATAGACAAACTAATTTGAAATCCCTTACACTTGAATTCGCTTGTACAGTCTCCTTGACCTTAAGATCAGCTGAAGCTTGTCTTCCTTTACGCTGGTTTCAACCGCCAGAAAAGCCGCCGCGAATCACTTGAAATTACCACGGTGAGACACATAATTTCTAAAAAATCCAAATTTTCTGAATACACAAGACATCTCCAAGGGGCTGCTAATTGGTTTCTTCAGCCTCCCACCAAACTGTAACACACTATCTGATTGGAGCAAATGAGCTAACACGATGTATAATGGAAGGAAAACAGATTAATCACCTTCGCCGCCGTCGTCGAGCTAATAACACAGAGCTCCATCATCGATAGACCGGTGACGATAGACCGTTGAGGCGACGAAAATCCGGTGAGAAATGTAGTGAGATCATATGGCGTGACGAGTAGATCGACGAATACAAAACAGCGAATGACAGAGGTAAGGACATTTTTGTCAATAATTTAATCAGAAATGTTAGGAATGGAAATTGTTAGATCATATGGTATTTCTGTCCCAAAAACTTAAAATCATGATATTTTTGAGAATTGCCCGTTAAAATAAGTATTATGACATGATTGTATCTATTAGTTTATTGACATGCACATGTGATATATCGTCGACTTTATATGCAGTTATATATTTTGCTGATGGACTCTAGTCAGCCCATAAGTATAATGATTGATTTTGTCCACGATCGGTTTGAAACTAAAATTTGGAAAAAACAAATCAGATATTAAACCGCATCGACAAAACATAAGTTATCAGATATCATATGTACTTGATGATGGTGAAAATTTTAGCTAAATGGAGAGAAATAGTTTATTCCATCATAACTTATGTTTTTCCCAGAATATTATGTTTTTCTTTTTGGTTTTTAGATAAAATGGAAATATTAAAAAATCCTTTATTATCACGAAAGATGATTGATATGTCATTTACATATAGTCTTCTTTGCAAAACTATGGAAGTTAAAATCATACTAATGTTTGTTAAATTCATAAAAATTGCAATGGTAGTTATGTATGCGTATTTTGAAAGTATGATTATGACATTCAATAGAGGAATCAACTTCTAGTTCTATTATTGCAATATTTTTTTTTCTTTTATTTTTATTATCGCAATATTAAATTTTGAATATAACATTTTTCTCGTTAGATACTTTTTTTTTGTTTGCTTTCTATACATGCTAGTTACTTTTTTTTAAATAAAGCTAGTTAATTTAAATAAAAATATATGATAATCATTAAGCTAATAATTATCGGCTTAATAATTATCGTTGTCGTTGCTAAATTGTACATTTAACCTAATAAGATTTAAGATGCATTTTGTTTTTCTCAACTTGAATAGTGTGTAACACACCGTGTGTTAGTGTCTTTAAAGTACATGTTAGCACTGGCTACATTCGGGTCGACTGGTATGTTAGAGATTATTAATTGAATAGTAAAATTCTTAAAAATAATAAAAATAATAGAACGAGAATAATTTTTATCTGAATAAAATTAAATTTTTTTAAAAAAATATATAACAAAACAAAATTCTAAATATTTTAAAAATTTTTGCGCTTTTTTTTCTTTCTTTTTCTTCTAAGTGGAACACTAGAGATTTCTAGCTCTAGAGATTTTATCATCATCTCCTCTTCTTTCTTCGGTTACATGTCTTCTTTTCTGACGACGACTCTTCTTCTCAGTCAAGTCTACAATTCCTTTTCTGCATTATTTGTTTTTGTCTTTTGGGCTTCACGTGAGATTCCTTGTCAGATTCTTTTTGATGCCATGTCTTTCGTCTTCTTAGCCGCTGACGTGAAGCTTTTGCAATAACTAATTATAAGTATGTAGTAACTTATTCTATAAGTCTGGAGACTATGTATGTGGTACAAAAATAAGTGCCAAACAAATCGCGGGACAAAAGAAATTTGCGGTATTCTTTTAAAACTATACAAGATAAATTTGCGGTAAACATAAAATTTGCGACACTGTTATAAATCTGCATAACAAATTTTTGATTTAGAAACAAATGTGCTAGACAAAACGTTAGCGCTAACTATTCTAAACACATATGCCGTATATTTGTTTTGTAGATTAATTCAAAATTTACCGATATCAATATTGTAAATATTCACAAGTTTTTTTTGTAAATATCCATAACTTTTGCCACGCGGGATTGAAATTTTAATGGTATTGCTTATTATAAATAATTTCTAACAAAGCTTTAAAATGTATTTTGGAGGTTAAAAATCGAAAACTCTCTAATAATTAAAAAAAATAGAGATTGTTCTAATTATAACCATTTCTTTTAAATTAGTATAATAATCTTCCCTATAACTTTTGTCAACTAGCAGACACTTTAGGTTTTATTAGTGCATACAAAAACTTTTATGACACATATGGTATATTGTAGTATTCCCTCTGATCCAAAATATAAGATGTTTTAGGATTTTTTTATTCCATTTTATTAGATGTTTTACAATTTTCAATACAGATTTTTTAATGTCGATTATTATTTTGATTCTTCAAAACATTATTTAGTTTTTTTTAGGATTGGTTGAATTAAGTTTTAACTAATTATTAAATAATATTTAGTTTTCTTTAAAAAAAAATATGCGTTATTTTATCTAAAACATCTAATATTTTGGGATATATAAATATTTAATTTATTACACTTTGCTTAACTGGTCTGAGCTTTACTGTGATAAGGAGGTATTTGGTCAACCAATGCAGCCAATATCTACATTTGATTTTCTTGTGCTCCTAGAGCATCCTCATCGGAGAACCCTTAATTCAGTATCTTAAATATTATTTTTAATTATTTTAATATAATCAAATTTATTTGAATTTTGAATTATAAATCAAATGTTTGTCCATTCTCAAACGAAAACCGTATCTTACTCTCTTTCCTATTTTTTATTATTTTAATATATTAGATACCCATTGAATTTCTCCGTTCAAACTTAACAAAAAAATTATCTGTTCAACGAAAGAACTTTAAATTTTAACGACCCATGGTTTTTTTTTATATTTTGACATTTTAATGACCTAAAATTTTATGAGCCAATAAACGTAACCTGTAGAAAATAATAAAACGAAAAAATGCATTCGCATTGTGATCAAATGAAATTATATAGTATACCTTAAACCAGAGTCAACAAGTCCACAAGCACCACTTCCACACTTTCGTAGTCAATTTAAATCTATTGCGTTATTGTTACGTTAATCTATTATTATTAGAAGATAGATAAAAATTTGATCACTTCCTCTTAGACGGTCCTCCTGATTTTTATAACGGTTTTAATATATATAGAGGCCGAGGTAAAGGAGAGCATACCAAACTGTGCGACGACGGATCCTATAGTTGTGCAACTCCTCTATATAAGTCTAACACTAAGTTCGACTCTGGTTGTGGCTGGCCTTCCTTCTTCTATGCTCCCTGGTGGCTGGTGCCATTAAACAATTATTGTTTTAGTTAAAAATAGATTGTTAATTAAATAAGTTTTATGTTTATATATCTTTATCAGCCGGAGGCAGGAGAGAGACGAATGGAGATCACGTGTGCGATATGTGATAGACATTTAGGACATGTCATTTGTCAAAGGAGAAGGTTTTCCCAATGCGACCGATGAGCGTCACTGCGTCAACAGTGTTTCTCTCAAGTTTTCGGAAATTTCTTCCCAATAAATCCATGTATCCATATTTGATGACCACTATTGTTGGACCGATTTATCTCCTTCAAAAACATTTGAAGATGAAGTCTGATCGTTTGAGATTGCTATTTTATGTTTCGTTCCTAGTCATATATATGTGATACGCTCCCATTGTTGTTTGTCCCTTGTATGATTTTATGTTTGCTTTATTATATTATTTGTAATCATTGACCGTTGATATGTTCAATGCATGTCCTCTTTTCTAAAATTTGGCTCTTGTTTAATCAAATATTTATTTGATAGTTTTATTAGTAGGAAGAGTATAATGTCGATGAGCAAATGTCAAACAGGTCAACTTATTGAGATTGTGGAATTGTTGAGAAAGACTAACATATAGAAACCTACCTATTAGAAGATCTAGAGAAGTGAAAAGTTTGTTATCATTTAATTGAAGCGAAGAACATAGTTCTCATTCATCTTTCTTGATCGTAAAGTGTACAATAGAAACCTCTTTTATAGTAAGAAGGTTTCGGTTTACTCTAAACTAAACAAGATTAAATCACGGTTTAACATAAACCATTTGATTGATTTCTATACTCTAAATATCCCCTCAACATGGCAAGCATATGGAAAGTAAGACATCTTGGAGATAAGAGCATGAGAATGTCCCGGGAATAGAGACTTGGTGAATACATCCGCCAGCTGTTGATCCGTACGACATGAAGAGTCTTGATCAAACCACGTGAAACACATTCTATGACCTTATGACAATCCAGCTCTAGGTGTTTAGTTCTTTCATGAAAGACGACATTTTTAGCAATGTGAATAGCAGCTTATGAATCACATAAGAAGGCAACTGATTTAGAGTGAGGAACTTGCAGCTCATTAAGAAGATTGACTAGCCATTCAATCTCTTTCACAACAAAACCCATTGCACGATACTCAGATTCTGCAGAGGAAAGAGACACCGTACTCTGCTTCTTTGACTTCCAAGATATCAAGGATGAGCCTAGAAACATGCAGTATCCAGAAATGGATCGTTGAGTGTCTTTACATGATCCCCAATCATCATCACTAAAAGCCTTCAAGACTAAATCACAATCAGCCGAGTAGAACAATCCCAATCCAATAGTACCTTTTAAGTAATGAATGACTTTATAAGCGGCCTGCAAATGAGACTGTTTAGGAGCATAAGTGAACTGACATAAACGATTAATAGCATAGGTGATGTCTGGCCTGGTGATGGTTAAATACATCATTCTACCTACTAAACGTCTATACAGCTGAGGATCTTCCAAAACATGTTCATCACTGTCCAAAATCAACTTGACAAAAAGATCCATCGGGATGCTTGATGGTTTACAAGCAATTAAACATGTTTCTTCAAGAAGTTCTAGTGTGTATTTTCTTTTGACAAACAGAGATGTCTCGCAATTTCAAGACCAATAAAATACCGTAAAGATCCGAGGTCTCTGAGTTTGAAATGTGTTTGCAGATCAGTAATGAGTTGAGAAACCTCCTCATCATTATTAGCTGCAATAATAATGTCGTCTACATAGACTAACACAGCAACATACTTCCCCTGTACATTCTCACAAACAATGTGTTATCCGTATGGGATTTTTGAAACCAAGCAATGTAAGAGTAGAGCTGAATTTCAAAAGCCATTGACGAGAGTCTTGTTTTAAACCATAAAGAGATTTGTGTAGCTTACATACTGCATTATCAGGTAAGGACTCTCCATGTTTAGATGCATAACCTGGGAGAAGCTTCATATAGATCTCCTCATCAAGATCCCCATTCAGAAATGCACTATAGATATCAAATTGATGTAAACTCCAATTCTTGGCAGAAGCTACAGATAAGAGAGTCTTGACAATTGTAATTTTTGCTACAGGAGAGAAGGTGTCAATAAAATCCAGACCTTCTTGTCGTGTGTACCTTTTTGCTACAAAACGTGCTTTGTAACGCTCCAAACTCCCATAAGCATTGAGCTTTGTCTTATAAACCCATTTACAACCAATGACACGTTTAGCTGGTGGTAGATAGCAAACTGACCAAGTGGGAGTGCTTTCCAAAGCAATGAGAAGGTTCTACAAACTTTGTTACTGCACAGAGATATGCTTTATACTCCTCAGAAAGCTGTTCATAAGACATGTAAGCAGCTAATGGATGTGGGATATTTGTTTCATTCATATTGCAGTAATAATCATGCAAATAAGCTGGAGTTTTGGATATCCTTTTTCCCTTATCTACAGATATAGCCTCAATTTCAGACATGTCTCTAGAAACATATTCTGAATTTCCAACTATAGAAGATTCCCTCACTACTATAGTTGATTCTTTACTACGCAAACCAGAGTTATGCAGGGCTGAATTATCATCATAGAAAAGAAATCATGTGGTAAAGTAGACGTACCAGAAGCAAAAGGAAAAATGTCTTCATGGAACACCACATTTTGTGAAATATGAATGCTATGTGTCTCCAAATCCAACAATTTATAGCCCTAGTAACTTGCAGGATAACCCAAAAAACACATGCCTTGGAACGAGGTTGAAATATGTGTCTGTTCTTGGAAGAGGTTGAGCTATAACAAAGACAACCAAACACCTTCAAACCTTTATATTCTGGGTTCCTCATAGTCAACATTTGATAAGGTGATTTATTCTTCAGAAGTGGAGTAGGCAGTCTACTAATGAGAAAAACAGAAGACATAACAATCTCCCCTAATACTCTAGAGTAGGGGTGTTAAAATGGGAGGCCCGTACCCATTTAGACCCACCCCATTTAGAACCCAACCCATTTAGACCCAAAACATGTTTACACCCATTTAATTTTGAGGTCTATTAAGGACGGCCGTTTAGACCTGTTAAAATATTCTAACCCATTTAGACCCGTTTAGACCCATTTAACATTATATTTAACAATTTGTTTTACTAATATATATTCCTAATTATTATTGTTTAACACAAAAAGTTTGATTTTGTTAACGCGTAACTTTTAGTTGCTACAAATTTATTTAACTTATGTGAATTATGCATATCATATATTAGTTTATATATTATATGACTAATTAAACATTAAAAGTAATAACGAACCAAAAAAACATAACTAATATTTTTAAACTAAAATTCTGAAAACATGATAAAACTATGTTCTTTGCGGAAAGAAAAATATTTCAACAAACCCAAATTCATAAAATAAAAATATTCAAAAAAAAAGTGGTGAACTGCAATTCTGGTGCATTATCTGATCCCACCCCTTTAACCACTGCCTTGTATTGAGTCTCAATCATCCTTAAAAAAACTGGATTTACCTGGAGAACCTCTGATTTGTTTCTTAACAAATAAACCCATGTTACTCGGCTATGATCATCCACTATAGTGAGAAAATACTTGTATCCCTCAACTGTTGGAACAGAGAAAGGTCCCCATTTGTCAATGTGAAGCAAATCAAAAACATTTTCACTCATATGATTGTGAGAAATATAAGGAAGATGTTTCTGTTTTGCAAGAGGACAAATGACACAATGAGGATCTTTATAATTATTGCTCTATTTAATTCCAAGGACATTTGTAATTGACTGAGTCTTAGAATCAAAAGGATGTCCTAGCCTATAATGTCATAAGGCTGTATCAGCAACAACAGAGACAGAACAAGATATTCCCTTATCATCTATACCAGCAATTGAATCTCTATTCAACACGTACAAGTTTGAAATCTGCTCACAATGCCCAATCGTCAGCCCCTTGGTAGGATCCTGTATCAAACAAGATACCTGATCAAATATCACACAACAGGCCAAGTCTCATGTTAACTGACTAACACTGAGAAGATTTATACGAAAGTTAGGTATATACAAAACATTATTCAACACCAAAGACTCATTCAACCGAACCTGACCAACCTCTGCAATTCTGATATCAGGTCCAGTAGGTAAAGATACACTCTTATTAGTAAAGTTTCAGACATGTTTACAGATAAGCTCTTATCATGTGAAACATGCTGAGTAGCCCCACTGTCAATGACCAGAGACTTAGAGGATAATGTATTACCTGTAGCTCTCAAAATTCCAACAAAGTGTAGTGTAGAAGAAGAGAAGGCCATACCAGGTAATGAAGTGATGGTACCACCATAAGTAGATGATATTGTGTTCTGATCCAGAGGTGAAGCTAGCTGAGCATTGAAATAGGCAATGACATTCTGTATCTGGTCTTGTGTGAGAGGACTAGGCTGGTTAACATCACTGCTAAGAACATTTGACGATTCTGCTAGAGCCAACTGTGCATTAACTGGTTTGGTGGTGACATTAGTAGCTTTGGCCTTATTCTTAAAACCGGTTGGATAACCATGAATTTGGTAACACTTATCAATATTATGACCATTATATCCACAATGAGAGCATATAGGTCTACTAGATTTTTGATAAGTAACATTAATAGAGATGGGTGTTACTTCAGTTGAGGCAACATGAAAGGCTGAAGCATTCTGTACTAGACTGATACTCTTCTTACTGTGGTCTTGATCTAGAAGATTATATACCCCAGACAGATTTGGAACATTTTTTTTCATAATGATCTGACTTCTTATGGATGAGTATAAATCGTTAAGGCCTGCTAGAAATTTGATAATCCTACTATGCTCAATTATGTTTCCAGCTGCTTTACAACAAGCGCAGTTTTGACAAGTCTTCACAAATTCAACTCCTTCAAGATCATCCCATAGAGTCTTTAGTTTGGTATAGTATGTAGATAAATCCATGAAACCTTGCTGAACTTGTTGTGTGATCTGGTAGGATCTTGGCAAGTTAGTAATGTGAAAACGAGTCATCAAATCTCTCCATATTTCAGAAGCATCGTTGAATCGAAGTATACTACCATATATTTCTTTTGTCATTGAGTTAAGGATCTTAGATTTCACCATACTGTTACATCTTGACCAGATTCTATAATATGAATGTGTTTTGGATGGTCTAGGAAGAGAACCATCTACAAATACAAGTTTGTTCTTGGCATCCAACACAACTAAGATAGCTACAATCCAGGTATTGTAATTGGTTCCATCTAAAACTTTTGAGATGTTTGAAACACCAGGATTATCACCACTACTTAGAAAATATGGCAAAAAATTGAATTCCATCAAGATCATATGCCTCACGCGGTGGATTCCGATTAACTATCGCAGGAGCAACAAAAGAAAATAACAGTACCGTAACTTGTGCAAGATTGACTTAATTTGTCACCAGAATGAGTGAATCTTGTGCATGATTAGCTGAATTTGTCACCGGACTGAGTGAATCTTTGTAAAGTTGTCGCCGAAATATGTCGAGCATTCTTCGGTTAAGCTGGATTTGCTGATTTCGTCGCCGAACTATATCCACGAGCAACGTAACCATCTTGAGTTCAATTTTAGCTTGATTTCAACGAAACATTCAACCAAATCGGAGAATCGATTAATCGGAAGAGAGATCCGATCAATCAAGGACAAAGAACGAAGAACATACTTCTCATTCATCTTTCATGATCGTAAAGTGTACAATAGAAACCTCTTTTATAATGAAAGTTTCGGTTTACTCTAAACAGAACAAGATTAAATCACGGTTTAACATAAACCAGTTTGATTGATTTCTATACTCTAATACTACCACATTTGATGGGGCATGGTATTGAATTTTCAACATCATACTTGATTATGAATAGATCTCAATTCTGAAGTAAATTTCTCTGATAAACGGTGTAGCTAGTAATAATATTTGAAAAAGATTATGCGAAAGCAATATAACATTAAAAATTCTTTCAACCAATTCCAAAATTTGCCAAATCAGACTCATGTATTTCGCGGATCTTCCAAATATCATTATATCAATTTTCTGAAATAATTGTGCGACTTCGCATAAATGCTCAAATGGTCTTCAACTAGTAGACATCTTAATTTTTATTAATACGTACAAAATCTTTTTAAACATAGATGGAGTATTTAATTACGTTTTGATCAACTTGTCTAAGTCTTTACAGTGGTAAGGACGTGCTCGGTCAACCAACACAGTGACATGGACCTTTTCATTTTCATTTGCTTATAAATTAGTAAAAATTTATATTAGAGTATATAAGTTAATTCAGCCGATTTTATGTTAAACCGTGAAGTTAAAGTTTGTTCATTGTATACTTTTAGAATCAAGAAAGATGAATGATAAATATGTTGTTCAATTTAATTGTAACAACATTTTCTTGCTTTACTCATTTCTCTAACATGGTATTAGAGCAGGGAAATCGAACTTCATCATCTTCGATCGTAGTTTTCGATCTTCTTTTCTTCATTTTTTGGCCTAGATTGATCGGATCTCTCTTTCAATTGACGACTATTTGACTTTCTTGGATATTCAGCTGAAATCGAGGTCAAGATGGTTACACTTCGTGGAACTTCAAGATGCTTGGGTCGTGCTTCTGGTTCTCCGACAAAATCAACAAATCCAGCTCAAACCGGAAACTCTCGACCTATTCCGGCTAGATCTCCACCAAATTCACCCGTTCCAGTGATAGACACAGCTATTCCTGCTCCAAAGGTACCACTATCCTCTTTTTGTTGCTCCTGAGATAGTTAATCAGAATTCATCGCGTGAATCATATGATTTTGATGGAATACAGTTTTCACCGTCTTTTCTATGTAGTGGTGATATTCCAAGAGTGTATATCCTCGCAGAGGTTTTAAATGGAACTAATTACAACAACTAGATTCTACTTATCTCGATTGTGTTGGATGCAAGAACAAACTTGTTTTTGTAGATGGTTTGTATCACCCGTCCCTCCATACATGTCAAAACAGCGTGTTATTCATCCGATGTGCCAAAACATTTTCTTTAAACTTCAACCACGAACGAATATTCTAACCAGCAAATCATGAATCTTACTAAACTAAGGAAAAACAAAAGAATCAAAGGGTGAGCAATTAATTACTTAGTGAGAGGGTTGACCTTGTCCACTTAAACATAGTAATGAAATCCCAAACACACTCAACAATCAATGTATAGCATAGAGTGAGACTTCACATTCTTAAACATACATCCAACAACAAAACAATTTAATGTGTTATCCTAACATTTTCTTATCTTATCATTTTTTATAGTCCAACCATCCTGCCATAAACCTTAAAGCCTAGTAATCATGACTTTGTATTCTAGTCATCCTGACTAATCCCGCCCTATAAACCCTAGTAATCCGGACTCTATATTCCACATCTTATCTTATCACATATATTCATGTCCTCATACATTATTACCATGCATCTTATCTTCATATCATAGCATATCAATCAATAGACATATATCCGATCACATAGTTTCTAAGCCTATACACGAAATTCATGAAGAAAATGTTTAGAAAGTAGCCACCGTATTTCAAAAAAATTATGCCCTCACCTTGGCCACTTGATGATAACAACTCTCGTTTATTTTCATTTGGCCAAATTTACTATCTTAGGTTTAACCACTTGTTTCTCCATAATCTTAGAATTCAACTTGGTTCTCCATCAAACAAAACCTAGATCCATGAATCCTAAAGGCTCCTCAAATTTTAGACTCAAGCCAAGCTCGTTTCACAGATCAAAAAATACAACTCATCAGAAAATGTTTTGGCCAGGTCAGAAAACGTTTCGACCTCAAAACGTTGATCTAAAGAAGCCAACACGAAACTGTTTCTTGAAGCAACACGCCTTACTTCTTGAATATAACCTCGGTTTAAGCTCCGTCAGTTTCTGTGGATTCTTAGCAACATGCTCTTTCTAAAGATGCCTTATTTGTGAACTAAGTCACACTGGTTCGTGGGGAATCAACCTTAAAATATCCCAACATAAACTGCTCTTTGTCCTTCATCTTCTTCCTTCTTTGCATCAATTTTGCTTTGCACCAGCTCTAATATTTTTCATCTCTACTTCCCCTTAGTTTAATAAGCTAGATATCCCTCTCCCAATGTTTTATATTCCTGGTGGTGATGATATCTTCTCTTCCGTGACGTCTATGCCTCCATCTCCGTTTCTCTCCCCTCCTTGTCTCTTTCTTCTTCTTTCTTTCTCCATGGATCACGACCAGTTCCATATCTTCTCTTTGATCTGTTACTTCTTCTTCTTTATATTCTTCTCCGGATTAACATAACAAGGTGGTGAAAAGAAACACCACATCGATGGGACAACAAAACGATGGTGGAGGCTCAACTTTCTATCTCTTCTCCTCCATTTCTCTCCCTTTTCGATCACAAAACACAAACCACAACATGACAGCAGTGGCTCTAGGACTCAGGTTGCTTCTCCTCCTCACAAGTCCGACGAAAATCCAAACACACATAAGGACAATGGAAACTCAAACACAACAATGCATCTATCTCTTTCTTTTTACGAGCCTCCATCTCTTCCATTTATTTACGAATGAATGACAACAACAACAAGAACACAACTATAGCTTTTCAAGGATCATTGATCAACATGCTGGTTTGTTCTTAGGGTTTGAGTGTGTGTTTCAATTTGACGGCTCCTTCAAGAAAGAGATACATACATATATACACATACACACATTAACAGAAACCTTGTAATTTTGTGATTTGCTTCACTTGGGCCTTTAACTCGCTACATCATCATATCAAAACAAAATTGCCTAATAATGTGGGAGGAGGGTGTTACGTGGTTCTCTTCCTAGACCGTTAGAAACACATCCATATTATAGAATTTGGTCAAGATGTAATAGTATGGTGAAGTCTGGGATCCTTAATTCAGTGATAAAATAAATATACGGGAATATACTTCGATTTAATGATGCTTCTGAGATATGGAGAGACCTGATGACTCTTTTTACATCACCAACTTACCAAGATCATATCAGATTACATAACAAATCTGGTCTCTTCAACAAGGTTCCATGGATTTATCTACATATTACACAAAGCTGAAGACGTGATGGGATGATCTTGAAGGACCTGAGTGTGTGAACACTTGTACCCATCTTTGGGCTCATTTTGTTACCTATCTTTCATATCGCCCACTCCATTATTTTTGCATAGTTGAAGTTTTTCTTCGATACTCAAAGTGAATAGTATGGTCTACCTTAAATTTTAAGCCAATGTGTAGTCTATTTTATGAGAGCGAAGTTTCTAAAATTTCAAGAAAGACTATGTTGCATCTACATCTTAACAGGGTGCTCTTTGACAATGATAAAGAGTACTTAACCTATGATGGGTATGATGACCAGTTCCTTCTGCATAGTGGCTAAGAAGCGACATAGACGCTATTCGTTCTGCATTTTGGACCAATGAAGAGGTAAAGAGTTATCACCATGGGCTAAACGTTATCGAAGAGCTTCTTCAGTTAACTCAAAACCTCTTTTCGCATTAGAGAACTACAGAATCATCGTCATTAGTTGGGTTAATTGTTTTTGGTATGTTTTGTCAGGAGATCCTTGACGATATCGATGAGTATGTGAACATCCTACAACAGGATAAGAGTCAACATGCATGCTTCTTGGTAGAATCTATTAAGCATAATAACCTCAATCACGCAATCGTCATCGAGTTCCACTAGTCTCACCCGAACATCTCATATGGCCACACAAGAGTCGAGTCCTACAACAAAGCCATCAGATTTAAGTACCACAAGGTCCACAAGTTAAAATTAAGATCCTCAACTTGGTAATACAGTTGTGGCGTTGGTCATGGTATTCTCTAAAACCTTGGATTTCAACACGTTGGAAAGTGTTCCTCTCTGGATTCAAGTAATACAAAACACCATTGATGCGTACCCCTTTACTCACAATCTTATGTGTTAAGGAACATTTTATGGCTCTCCACCATTTCCCCAGTTCCTAATGTCCGAATTTTATGATGATCAGGACCAAATATCCAACCTTTTTTTTTTATGGCGAATAAGAGACGCAGCTGAGCCGTGGACCTTGTCAGAAACAACTCAGTGAAATGTGGACAACAAAGCATTGATGTCCATAGCTTTGAAACGCAATGAAACCTCGCGTTTGACTTTGAAGGTAATCTCAACAATATCTCGAGGATGAGTTCAGTCGGGATGGATTCTGAAATCATCATTGTATTGTTTTGCTGATCGAACAGACAAATAAGTTAAAACTTAAGATGCGGAATGATTTTGGCTTTGAATGTATATTAGTTTTTAAGTGGTTTTTGGATTTTATTTTTTGAATTTGTGGTTTATGGTTTTTGCAATAGATGTAAAACTAATAAATCAAAAATTATAAAATAAAACATAATCACTTTGGAAAATAGGGCTTTCCACCAAAACTTCAAAATCATGGGTTTTTAGTTTCTCTTTGAAACTTGGAAAAGCTAGTCAAAAACTAGTTTTCCTAAATTTTAGGAAATCAATTTTTTTTTTTTTAAATCTTGAGCGGTGAAAAAATAGATTTTCAGAAAAAAACAAACAAAAACCACCTAAAAACTAGTAAACACTCAAGGTCTTAATCGACTGAATGAAAAGTTACAGAATAACCAAAAATTGTGCGATTAGATAAATTTTGCGGAATGGTGGAATATAAATATATTTTTTGAGAAAAATATAATTAGTTAAAGAATTATGTTATTTAATATGAGATTTCACTATATTTTAGATTTCATTTGATAATCATAAAATTGTTAAAGATATATTTAAAATTAGAAATAGATGAAACATTCTAAATATATTAAACTAAGATAACATAAAAAAAATATTTCTCAAGCATTTATTTTGTTTAATACATTCATAATATAGATTAAAAAACACTAACGACGTTTTGAAGCTTTTAAATAATTAAATTCTACTATTTCCATGAGTTAAGCTACTACGTTTTTACTCAATCGCTTAATGAGTATTTACTTGTATTTTTCCATCGAAAACGCAAACTCAGCGTATTTGTTTTTTTTTTTGAATCATTCCGCAACTTTATTTGATTGATAGAATTTTTGCGGAATAGCGTTACAAAACGCAATTCCGTCATTCAAGAAGATATAGGTCAAAGCCATTATTCCAAATCTATCAAGCTTTACGGTTCGCATCGATTCTATAATATCCCAAAATTATATGCAATTTAAGAATGGAAAGTTCCAAGGTTTCTACTAAATTTCTAACAAAAGGGTAAGCTAGCTTAAGAATGCAAAAGGAGAGACCAGATTCAACTGGAAAATCACGGTTGCTGGGGCAAAGGAGGCCTCAATTCCTGGTAATCGTGTAGACTTCCGGTGAAATCAGTGAACAAACCATCAACACCGATTTTATTTAGCCAATAATCATACTCTTGATTAATCTTTAAATCAAGAAACTGATTCTCATTCCGGTATGTATTTGGGTATATGGACCTAGCAGAAAAACATTATTCAATGTGAAATTTAATGAAACAAATCAATAATGATAGCTGGAGAGTAGAAACAGACGTTTAAGTCCTACAGATGTTAGGAAATTAACGTTCAAATTTTTGAGAAATCAGATTTAAGGGAGCGATAAAAACACACACAAAATTTGTTAACGGAGTTCGGCCAAATTTGCCTACGTCTCCGGACCCGCTCCAGATCTTTTATATTAATCTGGGAAATTTACAACACTCTTAGCTCACACCCAAACACGATAACACTCGAGAAAATTACCCCAAAAAATTACCCTGAAAAATTACCCGCTTAATTTTCTCACAAACAAAAGAAAGAAAAATAATCTCTTTTTCTTTCTCTCACTTTCTCTCACGTTAATCTTTCTTCTTCTTTTGTGATTTTTGGGATGTATGGATGTCACTCCTTACAATGGTATTTATAGAGGCTTATAGGGTTTGGTGGGACAAAATTGTTGACAAAATTGTAGCCACTCTTTTTTGACTTTTTTGCCATGCTTCTTCACCGTCCAAAGGAAAAATAGCACATGTGTTGTTTACTATTGTTTTGGTGACTAACAATCTCCCACTTGAAGACTGATTTCAATCCGTCTTCGCACCTTGATCAATGCAGCAGGTCTTCTCGGCTTGTTACTCTAGCAAGCAAACTGAGGTTGCACACAACCTCAGCTTATCATACGGCACGACCTTCGTTAGCATGTCTGCCGGATTCTTACTTCCTGGAATCTTTTCAAGCACCAACACTCCATCTTCCAAAGCTGATTTGATGAAATGATACCGAAGTTGTATGTGCTTCGTCCGAGCATGGTAAACTGGGTTCTTTGCCAAATCAATGGCACTCTTACTATCACAGTACAATACACTTTTCTCTTGGTCATGGCCTAGCTCTTGTAGAAATGATTGTAACCACATCATCTCCTTTGTTGCCTCTGTCACAGCAACATACTCAGCTTCACAGCTTGATAGAGCTACGATCTTCTGCAACTTTGAAACCCAACAAATTGCAGTACCACCAAAAGTGTAGACATACCCGGTTGTGCTTTTCCTACTTTCGATGTCACCTCCATTGTCAGCATCAACATATCCTTGCAATNAGATTTCTTGAAGCATAGCGACAAACTTGGATTCCCTTTCAAGTACCTGAGAATCCACTTAACAGCTTCCCAATGTTCCTTGCCTGGATTGCTCATAAACCTGCTAACGACTCCCACTGCATGTGCAATGTCTGGCCTTGTACATACCATCGCGTACATCAGGCTGCCAATAGCGGAAGCATATGGAACTTTATCCATATATGCCATCTCTTCTTCTGTCACAGGAGACTGATCTCTGGATAACCGAAAGTGACTTGCCAGGGGAGTACTAACTGGCTTCGCGTCATCCATGTTAAACCTCTTGAGGATTTTCTTCACATATTCCTCTTGTGATAACTTGAGACCCTCCTTGCTTCTACTAATTCTCATCCCGAGAATTTGTCTTGCTTCTTCCAGATCTTTCATCGCCAATTCTTCTGAGAGTTTTGTCTTCAAGTTATTGATCTCATGCAAGTCTGCTCCTACTATCAGCATATCATCAACATATAGGAGCAAGATCAAGTAGGACTCTTCAAGCCTCTTGAAATAACAACAGTGGTCAGCCTCACACCTCAAGAAACCAGCATTTTTAATAAAGCTGTCAAACTTCTTATACCATTGTCTTGGAGCTTGTTTCAAGCCATACAAATTCCTTTGAAGCTTACAGACTAGCTTTTCCTTCCCTTTGACTTCAAAGCCTTCAGGTGTCTTCATGTAGATTTCTTCATCCAAATCACCGTGAAGAAATGCTGTTTTCACATCCATTTGTTGAAGATGCAAATCTTCCTTTGCTACCAGCCCAAGAACAGTTCGTATAGTCACCAGCTTGACTACATGAGAGAAGATTTTTGTGTAGTCGATGCCTTCTTTTTGTTGGAATCCCTTCACAACAAGCCTTGCTTTATAACGCTTGCTTCCTTCATGTTCTTCTTTTATCCGGTAGATCCACTTGTTATGCAATGTCTTTTTCTCCTTAGGCAACTCAGCTAACTCCCAAGTGGGATTGGATATCAACGAGTCCATCTCATCTTTCATTGCAAGCTCCCACTTGATCGATTCATCCACTTGCATTGCTTCTTCATAACATTCAGGCTCGCCTCTATCTGTGAGCAGAATATAGCTGAGCGATGGAGAGTATCTTACAGGTTCCCTGATGATTCTGTTTGATCGCCGTAACTGCGTAACTGGCGTATGCGGAATCACTTCTGAAGCATGATTATCATTTGCTTCACCGTTGTCTTCTTGAGAAATTTGTTCTTCTCGTACTGCGGTATCCTGTTGCAACTCTGCTGCCAGGATATCTCCCAAATCAACAGCTCTAGACTCCTTCCTTTCATAGCTTTCTTTTAGCTTATCCTTGTACAACGCTCCTTCGTTGAACACAACATTCTTGCTGCTTATGATCTTCCTATTTTGTTCATCCCAAAATCGATAACCGAACTCGGTGTCACCATAACCGATAAAACACTTCTTAGATTTTGCATCAAGTTTAATTCTTGCAGCACCATCAACGTGAACCTAAGCTAAGCAACCAAACACCTTTAGAAAAAAAAGATTTACTTTCTTGCCGCTCCAAACTTCTTCAGGTTTCTTGAATCCCAATGAAACAGATGGTCCTCTGTTTATTAGGAAAGCAGCGATATTGATTGCATCTGCCCAAAAAGTCTTAGGCTATCCACAATGCAATCTCATGCTCTTTGCACGCTCATTCAGGGTTTGATTCATCCTTTCCGCTATTCCATTTTGTTGAGGCGTTCCAGGAATAGTCTTCACCATCTTGATCCCATTATCAGCGCAATATCTTCTGAACTCCTCACTTATATATTCTCCACCGTTATCAGACCTCAGGCACTTCAACTTGAGATTCGTCTCAACCTCAACCATGGTTTTGCATCTTTTGAAAACCGAAAACACTTCATACTTATTCTTCATGAAGTATACCCACACCTTCCTTGTGGAGTCATCAATAAAGGTCACATAATAGTACGAACCTCCTAGTGATGCGACAGGAGTGGGTCCCCATACATAAGTGTGTACCAGCTCCAACTTCTCAGATTTTGGCTCCCTTCCTTCTTTTGAGAAGCTAACCCGTTTCTGTTTTCCAGGGATGCAACTTTCACACATCTCATGATCCACCGTCTTCAAATTCGGAAGCACGCCATTTGCTACCAAAAGCTTCATGCCTTTCTCACTCATGTGCCCCAACCTACAATGCCACATCTTAGTTTGTTTGACATTCTCGACAACAGCAATTGTATCTTGATAACTCATCGTCATGTATAGAGTGCCTCTTTTATGACTTCTAGCAACCACCATAGAACCCTTCTTTACTTTCCAGGCTCCACCACCAAAGTTAACATCGTGCTCTGTATCATCAAGTTATCCTACTGAGATTAGATTTCGCATCAACTTTGGCACGTGTCTAACCTTTGTGATCTTCCACACGCGTCCATCTGACATCTTAAGATTGATATCTCCAATACCAACTATGTCCAAAGGTAAACAATCAGTGAGATATACCTTCCCATAATTTCCCGCACCATAATTCTCCATAATGTTGTGGTGTGGCGTGGTGTGGAACGACGCTCCTGAATCAATGATACATCATGGTTTTTACCCGTTTTTAGCCATGATATAAGTCCTTTTTGTTGAGTCTTTCCTTTAGTTTTAGAGTCTTTCAGGTTCTTTTCAAGCTACAAGCGCATATGGAGCTAATTGGAGGATTTGGAAGCTTTTGAAGCAATCTGGAGTTGAAGCCGTTCGGGAACAAGCTCAGCATCGATCGACACTGAGGAGCATCGATCGACACTGAGGAGCATCGATCGACACCATTCGTTTGGAAGAACCACGACCAAAGATCCTGGCATCGATCGATACCACTTACAGCATCGGTCGATGCCCGTGACCAGAACGTGAAACAAACCCGAGATTCATTCAGAAGCTTTCCTTAGTTTTCGAGATAGATTCCTAAACGTTTTTGAATCTAAGCGAGCTGATTCGCTTGGTGATTGGAGTGAGGATTGTCTTTTCAGTCCTAGGCTCGTGGAGGAGGCTCCAGTAAAGGCCAGACTACTGGAGACTGATGTTTTTACAATGGAGGCACAGATTGCAGAGCTACACTGTAGAAAAAGCGGTGAGATTCGAGTTTCAAACCTTGTATCGGTAAGCGCGGCATCGTTCCCACCAGCTGATTCTAAGCAGCAACCTCCACATCTCACACGCCAGCCACCTCAGAGAAAGCAAAGGTACGCACCTTCTGTCTCAAACTCAAAATCACAGGATGTTATCAATCATATACCTCCATCTCCTTCACGCTTAAGCAAGCCGCGAGACTCTCGTCGAGCGCTTGTTGCTTCTTTTGACAACTANAGGGGTAGGAACATTTCCTGAGACCCCATTATTCGCCTAAGACTTTTGACACTTTGAGAGGGGAGAACCGGGGATTAGGTGGCAATCACCATCAATTCTCGCGTCTCAAACCTTGATTTGTGTATGCAAAGCTTAATTCAAAAATCAAAAACATAAAAAGAGATAAGTCTGGGGGAGAGGAAATCAATACCAAAGTGTAAATTTTGAGTGGTTCCTTAGTCATAATATCGCATGAGAAAGAATCTAGAAGGTTCTTGAATATCAACATCAGTGATGAAACGACAATGAAGGATTTAGTATGATTGATGCTGTGAGATAATGAGTGGATAATGGGAAACTGCAACAGCCTAAGGAGAAGTACATGGTGGTCCGATCTGAAACTGTTTAGGTGACAACTGGGAGCTTGGAAAATGGTCATTACTATGTCTCAAGAAAAAGGTGAGTCTCCATGTTTTCAAACCTTTTTCTCTGTTTAGTTTTCTGTTTGCTTGAGGGCAAGCAAAGTTTAAGTCTGGGGGAGTTGATATATCATGGTTTTTACCCGTTTTTAGTCATGATATAAGTCCTTTTTGTTGAGTCTTTCCTTTAGTTTTAGAGTCTTTCAGGTTCTTTTCAAGCTACAAGCGCATATGGAGCTAATTGGAGGATTTGGAAGCTTTTGAAGCAATCTGGAGTTGAAGATGTTCGGGAACAAGCTCAGCATCGATCGACACTGAGGAGCATCGATCGACACCATTCGTTTGGAAGAACCACGACCAAAGAACCTGGCATCGATCGATACCACTTACAGCATCGGTCAATGCCCGTGACCAGAACGCGAAACAAACCCGAGATTCATTCAGAAGCTTTCCTTATTTTTCGAGATAGATTCCTAAACGTTTTTGAACAATATATAATTAGGTTTTAGAACCTCCTTAGAGGGCACGTTGTGATTTCTGGAGATAGAGTTTTCTGCAATTGAGTCTTTTGGAGAAGAACTCTTGAACCTCTTTGTATTCTTACTCTATTTCATTGTTTTATATGATATCTATTCTATTCATGATGTTTATTGCTTTCACCATGTCTGAGTAGATTCTCTGTTAGGATTAGGGTTACTTAAAGGTATTTGATGAATTGTTAGATCTGAATTGATTGTTAGGGAATAATCTATAGAGCTTTTCACCTAGACTTGAGATTAATGCTTATTCTAGCCTCGCGAACTAGAATCTGATGTTAGGTTGTTTGATTGCCACGAAAGTGTGATTGAGTGCCTGATCTAGTGTTTGGTGAGCAAAAGCCCTATTCGCAAAGAAATTTGGTTTAGGGATTTTCTGAACAATTGAACTTGAACTTTAATGCTTGTTTAAATTCATAGAATTTGCAAAGAAATTTGGAATTCTAGGTTTAGGCATAGATAGTTTTCGCAACGACAGTTGGTTTACTTTACATCTGTGATTCAAGTTTGAAAGCATAGCTTAATTTATTCCTAACAATTGGTTTGATTTGATAATTCTGATTTGCCTGCAAGTTTCCCTAGGCCTAGCGTCTTCCTCCATTGATTTATATCCTTGATTTAATTGTTTTGTCATCCTTAATTCCATCTATTCTGCTTAGCTTAGTTCATATTTCTTGATCTATTAAGTGTTATCTTGAGTCTTTGTGGTTCGACCCCTAAAATACTATAGCGACTGCTTAGATACTTTTATGGTATTAGTTTTGAGCATATCAATCAAGAACCCAAGAATCGATCAGACTATCAACATAGGAGATCGACGCTTTGGCGGTGTTCACAGCTTCATCACGAGCTGCATGTTTTCTTGGAGAATCGGCATATACTAACAATGCATCAACAGTTTCATGTGTAACTGCATTTGCTCCACCTCCCTTGTTGTCTTTCTTCGGTGGTGCCCAACAATCCTTTTTGACGTGGCCCGTCTTTCCACAATTCCAACATTCAAGAGGCTGCTTGAATTTGGAATGACCTCTTCCATTCCTTGACTTTGATCTGCCTCTGGTTCGGTTGTTTCTGTCTTGGCTTCTTCCTCTGTTTTCCACGTTGAAAGCAGAGCTCATCGATGTTTCGCCAGAGTCTATCCTTCGAACTTCTTCAGCGAGGATACGATCTCGAACATCGTTGAATTTTAGCTTTTGAGTGCCCACAGAATTACTAACCGCTGCCTTCTTTGGCTCCCAACTGTTTGGCAGAGATTCCAGCAGAATTAGTGCTCTCACTTCATCTTCGAACTCGATTTCAACGGATGACAGTTGGTTGACAATCTTGTTGAATTCTTTCACATGTGTTGCAACATGGCCACCTTCTTCCATCTTTAAGTGGTAGAGTTTCTTCATGAGAAACACCTTATTATTAGCCGAAGGTTTCTCANGTTTCTTCATGAGAAACACCTTATTATTAGCCGAAGGTTTCTCATACATATCCGAAAGAACTTTCATGAGCCCTTCCGTGGTCTTCTCCTTCGCAATGTTGTGAGCAACGTTTTTGGATAGTGTTAACCTGGTAACACCTAGGACTTGCCTATCAAGGAGATCCCACTCCTCCCGATCCATCTTCTCAGGTTTCTTGCTCAGAGGTTGATGAAGCTACCTTCCGTACAGATAATCTTCAATTTGCATTCTCCAAAATGCTTAATCTGTACCGTCAAATTTCCCGATACTGTGTGCTGAACCATCTTCGGGAAATTTGATTATTTTTGATTTCCCGATACTGTACCGTCAAAATGCTCCCCATCGTTTATGATTATTTTTGCGAACCGCCGTGTATTAGAACACCTCTGACGATAAAGCGAAATCGCCAAAATTTTCACTATTCACGAATTCACTATTCATGTGAATAGTAACCTCGCAGAAAAAATTTAAACGAAATTACCACAACCTCGGCTCTGATACCAGTTGTTAGGAAATTAACGTTCAAATTTTCGAGAAATCAGATTTAAGGGAGCGATAAAAACTCACACAAAATTTGTTAATGGAGTTCGGCCAAATTTGCCTACGTCTCCGGACCCGCTGCAGATCTTTTATATTAATCAGGGAATTTTACAACACTCTCAGCTCACACCCAAACCCGATAACACTCGAGAAAATTACCCCGAGAAATTACCTGCTTAATTTTCTCACAAACAAAAGAAAGAAAAATAATCTCTTTTTCTTTCTCTCACTTTCTCTCACGTTAATCTTTCTTCTTCTTTTGTGATTTTGGGGATGTATGGATGTCACTCCTTACAATGGTATTTATAGAGGCTTATAGGGTTTGGTGGGACAAATTTGTTGACAAAATTGTAGCCACTCTTTTTTTACTTCTTTGCCATGCTTCTTCACCGTCCAAAGGAAAAATAGCACATGTGTTGTTTACTATTGTTTTGGTGACTAACAACAGACAAACCTGAAGATTATGCGAATGTGCCCTGGCAACCATATCTGTTGGTGTCATGAGACGTTTATTGTTCACAGGAACAATTGTGTCTTTCCATGGACCAATACCAATTACATATGGTTTAATGTAATATAAATATGTGTATGACGTTCAACCTTATTGTTAAAATATGAAAAAAAAAAACCCTCCAATAAAAAGTGAGTTAAAACAAACAAATGCTATTGGAGATTTTGTAGTGTTTTTAGTTACCAGTGAAGAAGCCAGTCATGTTTATTCCTTAGACTTCATAAGTTCTCTTACGGTCTGCAACACCTTATGGTCTTCAACATCGGTTGTATCTTCGAGATTAACACCGTGACTATATATAATAACACCTTCTTTTGAAGATAAAATATATGTTTCTATGAAATCTATCAAGCTTTCGTCATGTTGGCTTTTTGTAAGAACACAAAATCTATCAAGCTTTACCCGTTCGCTTGTTTTTAATTCACCACTGCCACGAGACCGAAGCTCCTCTTCCATTAGCTTTACAGAAATCCCAAACCTTTCAGCACAACGAAACATATACTAAGGTTACTTCTCTCTCAAGAATGTCATCTGTACGATGTAGGATAAAGGAGTTGAAGAAAAGTGTAAATGATTGAAGTAGGTGACTCAAACTTGCATCTTTATTTCTTGATTCATAAGTATATAGTTTGATCTTTATTAATAGAGAAGATCAATCTTGAGAATGGCCAAGAGTCTTAATAGCTCATTGTTCATAATCCAAGAGTGCTCCGAATCTATTTGAAAGCTTGATTTGGTGAGGAGGTTGCTTAGCCGTAGTCTTATCACACACAGAGTGTGCTCTGCTTTTGACCGTTGCAAGTTTTGACTGCTTCATTGGCTTGTTCTATTGTTGCTGGCCCAGTGCTCCATCTTCTTCTTCTGATGATGATGATGATTCTGATTCGCCTATCTCCTGATATAAAGCATCCTTGTTTTACTTGATTAGCTTTGTATCTTTAACCTTAAGATACTCTACATGGTCTGCGTAGGTGTAGATGCTACTGCAGTCATCTACAAAGACGTGGACTCTACTACGACTGCCCAACGCTTTATTGTATTCTCCGAAACCTTGGATTTCAACACGTTGGAGAGTGTTCTTTTCGGGATTGAAGTAAAAACGTAAAAGGGTTGATTAGATGTAAAATCGCCCATCGACAAAACAAGTTCACCTATAGCAGTCACTCCAACGACGGAAACGTAATGATCTAAGAATTTATCATCCCTCAAAGTTTAGGCATATTCCAACTATTTTTGTTTCTCGGCATCCTCTAGAACCCACAAACGCAACTCAATGGCGTCATCAGCATAATCATCATAATAAATCACACCTAATTTACCATTGTAGTTTATCAATTCACAGTAGCTTTCGGGGTAAATAAACTTGAATTTCTCAGACCTAACATCAAAGCACACTATCACAAAATCAGACAACTCCTCAGATGTATCACCTAAATAATACAAAACCCCATTGATGCATATCCCTTCACTCACATTCTCATGTCTTAAGGGACATTTTATCCTTCTCCAACTCATTTCTTCAGTTCCTAATGTCAAAACTTTATGATTATCAGGACCACATGGATAAGCCATGAGCAATACCTTGTATTGCTCGTCAATAGGATCAAATCCCAAAAAGCTATACGTCTTTTTGTACCTTTGAAGATAAGGTAAGGTGGCATATCGTCCCGTTTTAGGGTTACATATAACAGGCACTCCATTGTAATCCTCCTCTTTGATCCACATACCATAGACATACATCAGAATAGAGGCATAGCCACATGAAAATCGCCGGTCATCACTAGGATAGATCCGCATATTGTCTGGAGGGAACTTCATATGAAATTTGGCAGTTACTAAAAGAGATGATGACGATGAAGACTTCTCATATGGACTATGATGCTGAGGCAACGAGAAGATGCTCCACATACCATCATTTTCGATGGCGAATAAGAGACGCGGCTGAGCTGAGGACCTGATAAGGAACAACTCACTGATGGATTAATGGGACATTTGGGCGTGGCTAAGACCTTGAGTGTTTTGCAAGAACACTTCTATTGGCCGCATATGAAGAAGGGCGTAGAGAAAGCATGTGAAAGATGTGCAACTTGTAAACAGTCTAGGTCCACAATGCAAAATCACGGTCTGTATACTCCTTTACCCATTCCTATGCATCCTTGGCATGACATTTCCATGGATTTTGTTGTTGGTTTGCCTAGGACTAGGACTGGTCGAGATTCAATCTTTGTTGTGGTGGACAGATTTTCTAAAATGGCACATTTTATACCATGTAACAAGACTGATGATGCTATGAATATTGCTAGGTTGTTCTTTAGAGAAATTGTTAGATTGCATGGCATGCCTAGGACTATAGTTTCTGATAGAGATACTAAGTTTCTTAGTTTCTTTTGGAAGACTCTTTGGTCTAAGCTAGGTACAAAATTGTTATTCTCCACTACATGTCATCCGCAATCTGATGGGCAAACTGAGGTTGTTAATAGAACCCTATCTACTTTGTTACGTGCATTGATTAGGAAAAACCTTAAGACTTGGGAAGAATGTTTGCCTCATGTAGAATTTGCTTATAATCATGCTAAACATTATGCTACTAAGTTTTCTCCTTTTGAGCTTGTTTATGGGTTCAATCCCATATCTCCTTTGGATTTAATGCCTTTACCTGTGAGTGAAAGGACTAGCTTGGATGGAAGAAAGAAAGCTGAACTTGTTAAGCAGATGCATGAAAAGGCACGGAACAATATTGAGCACAAGACCAAGCTATATGAACAACAAGCTAACAAGGGCAGAAAAGAAGTGATCTTGTACCCGAGGAAGCTAAGGAAGAAACCGAAGAAGACTTAAGCATTCCACCCGGAGTGATGACAAGGTCCAAGACTAAGAAGTTCCATCAAGCTTTCCACAAGCTAATGACGTCTATCCAGGGTAATCTTGAGTTTGCTAATCCATCCACACTGGTTGTGATACAAGCAACTTGCAACCAGGGAGGTGTTGTGACTTGCACTCTTTTAATGAGGCTTGTTCACAACACTTGAATAAAAGGCCCCTTGTTGAAATCCAGCCCATGTTACTTCTTCTTTTTCGAAAACAAGAGATAAGAAGGAGGAGCCTCTTTTCTTATTCAAACTTATTTTAAAAATGTTGTTATTTCCTAGGTGTGTTGTTGTTTCCTAGTATATTCAAACTCTATATGTACTCTCTCTTGTCATCTCTTTCAATCTATCAAACATCTTTTTTTATCAAAAACAGCTTATAAACTTTGTTTGATCAAACACTTGCTTAGTGTATTCGGATTTTCATCCTTGCACAAGAGTAAGCTCTTGTCTAAGGCAATCGGATCTTGTATCCTTGTCTAAGCCAAGCTATCATCGTTCATCTTTCATTTTCGTTCGTTTTTTTCCACTCGTTCACTATCATTCGTTCATCCATACCATTCGTTCACCGTTCGAGAACCATCGCCCGATCTCCCTTGCCGTTCGTCCACTCGTTTGTTGGTTCGATCGTTTGTCCGTTCATCTCCACCTTCGTGATCTGTCACTCCATCCATCCTCAGATCTAATCCGCACCTTTGGAGCCATCCCAAGACGTTCATACTTCCGCAAATCTATCCATTCGGTGACTCCAAGCCATACTACACTCGAAAACACACAACTCCACAAAGTTCATCCTAGGGCAGTTCGATCCTTCCCATAAGGATCACATCAACTGGTATCAGAGCAAGCTTTGTGACCAGGTTGTGTTTTTCCAATTCGAAAATCTCTTCACAGTTCATGTTCGATTTTGACTTTTGGAATTCTACTCAAACATGACTTTTCGAATGATTTGTTAGAAACTTGTTATTTACGGTTTCTATTTCTTTGATTCAACTTGTTATGTTTTGCTGATTGTTTTACAATTTTAGTGAACAACTGACTTGTTTAAGTGATTGAATATTTCAGGTACAATGGTGGATTCGAGTCAAGAAGAAGATGAACCAGCAAATTATAATGAAGAAGCCAACAATCCAAATGAGCTTTTGTTAGATGCTCTCACAACTAGGCTGACTACAATCATGGACCAAAGGCTTGAGAATTTTAGGGCTGAGGTTGTTTATTTAGAGCAAGAAAGATCCAGGAGAAGCCGCAATTATTCAGCCACAGAAAATTATTATAGTCAAGCATCTCGGTCTAGTGGTTCTAGGAGAAGAAGGCATGAACGAGAGGAAAGGCAACCAAGGTTTACGGATCCTCTTGGTGGTGTTAAACTCAAACTACCTGAATTTAAAGGTACTAGCAATCTTGAGGAGTATCTTGAGTGGGAAAAGAAAATTGAGATTGTGTTCTATTGCAATGAGTACACACAAGAGCAAAAACTAAAACTCGCACCCACGGAGTTTAAGGATTATGCATTGAGTTGGTGGGATAATTTGGTTACATCAAGGAGACGTGTAGGAGACCTTCCTATTGAGACTTGGAACCAGCTTAAGCTCATCATGAGGAAGAGGTTCATTCCCAGCCATTACTATAGAGAACTACACTACAAACTCCGAACCTTAGTACAAGGCACTCGTACGGTTGAGGAATATTACAAAGAGTTGGAAACTCTTATGCTAAGGGTCGATATTCAAGAGGACAGTGAGGCTACCATGGCAAGGTTTTTAGGTGGTCTTAATAGAGAGATCCAGGACAGGCTTAAAGTTCAACACTATGTGGAGTTAGAGGAGCTACTACATAAGGCTATTATGTTTGAAAAGCAATTAAAGAGAAAAAGCTACAAACACAGCTTTGGTGCAAGCAAGCCTATTTATCAAAGGGATGAAAGATCAAGTTCTTACAAGGATCCAAAGTCATTTACTAAGCCTAAGGTTGAAGACCAGAGTCTAAAGGGTAAAGAAAAGGCTTCCACATCCAAGACTAGGGACATACAATGCTTCAAATACAAAGGATTCGGCCACTACTACAATGAGTGTTCTAACAAGCGTTTAACTTTGATTAAGGAGAATGGTGAGCTTGAATTTGAGGAAGAGCATACTGAATTAGAAGAGCAAGTTGAGATGCCAGTCAATGGAGAGTTGTTGGTCACTAGAAGGACTTTGAATCTTAAAACCAAGGCTAACGAGAATGATCAAAGAGAAAATTTGTTTCANGAGCAATACCTTGTATTGCTCGTCAATAGGATCAAATCCCAAAAAGCTATACGTCTTTTTGTACCTTTGAAGATAAGGTAAGGTGGCATATCGTCCCGTTTTAGGGTTACATATAACAGGCACTCCATTGTAATCCTCCTCTTTGATCCACATACCATAGACATACATCAGAATAGAGGCATAGCCACATGAAAATCGCCGGTCATCACTAGGATAGATCCGCATATTGTCTGGAGGGAACTTCATATGAAATTTGGCAGTTACTAAAAGAGATGATGACGATGAAGACTTCTCATATGGACTATGATGCTGAGGCAACGAGAAGATGCTCCACATACCATCATTTTCGATGGCGAATAAGAGACGCGGCTGAGCTGAGGACCTGATAAGGAACAACTCACTGATGGATTAATGGGACATTTGGGCGTGGCTAAGACCTTGAGTGTTTTGCAAGAACACTTCTATTGGCCGCATATGAAGAAGGGCGTAGAGAAAGCATGTGAAAGATGTGCAACTTGTAAACAGTCTAGGTCCACAATGCAAAATCACGGTCTGTATACTCCTTTACCCATTCCTATGCATCCTTGGCATGACATTTCCATGGATTTTGTTGTTGGTTTGCCTAGGACTAGGACTGGTCGAGATTCAATCTTTGTTGTGGTGGACAGATTTTCTAAAATGGCACATTTTATACCATGTAACAAGACTGATGATGCTATGAATATTGCTAGGTTGTTCTTTAGAGAAATTGTTAGATTGCATGGCATGCCTAGGACTATAGTTTCTGATAGAGATACTAAGTTTCTTAGTTTCTTTTGGAAGACTCTTTGGTCTAAGCTAGGTACAAAATTGTTATTCTCCACTACATGTCATCCGCAATCTGATGGGCAAACTGAGGTTGTTAATAGAACCCTATCTACTTTGTTACGTGCATTGATTAGGAAAAACCTTAAGACTTGGGAAGAATGTTTGCCTCATGTAGAATTTGCTTATAATCATGCTAAACATTATGCTACTAAGTTTTCTCCTTTTGAGCTTGTTTATGGGTTCAATCCCATATCTCCTTTGGATTTAATGCCTTTACCTGTGAGTGAAAGGACTAGCTTGGATGGAAGAAAGAAAGCTGAACTTGTTAAGCAGATGCATGAAAAGGCACGGAACAATATTGAGCACAAGACCAAGCTTTATGAACAACAAGCTAACAAGGGCAGAAAAGAAGTGATCTTTAAGGAAGGAGTTTTGGTTTGGGTACACTTGCGAAAAGAGAGGTTTCCTAATGAAAGAAAATCCAAACTATGCCTCGGTTTGATGGACCGTTCAAAATCATCAAGAAGATCAACAATAATGTATATCAATTGGATCTCCAAGGTAAGTACACCGTGAGTCCTTGTTTTAATGTTGCTGACTTGTGTCCTTATTTTGCAGATGAGCCAGATTTGAGGTCAAATCCTTTTCAAGTGGGAGAGGATGATGTGATCATGGCTAGCTCAATGACTAAGGAGGAGGAAGCACAAACTGATCTGGAACTTGTACCCAAGGAAGCTAAGGAAGAAACCGAAGAAGACTTAAGCATTCCACCCGGAGTGATGACAAGGTCCAAGACTAAGAAGTTCCATCAAGCTTTCCACAAGCTAATGACGTCTATCCAGGGTAATCTTGAGTTTGCTAATCCATCCACACTGGTTGTGATACAAGCAACTTGCAACCAGGGAGGTGTTGTGACTTGCACTCTTTTAATGAGGCTTGTTCACAACACTTGAATAAAAGGCCCCTTGTTGAAATCCAGCCCATGTTACTTCTTCTTTTTCGAAAACAAGAGATAAGAAGGAGGAGCCTCTTTTCTTATTCAAACTTATTTTAAAAATGTTGTTATTTCCTAGGTGTGTTGTTGTTTCCTAGTATATTCAAACTCTATATGTACTCTCTCTTGTCATCTCTTTCAATCTATCAAACATCTTTTTTTATCAAAAACAGCTTATAAACTTTGTTTGATCAAACACTTGCTTAGTGTATTCGGATTTTCATCCTTGCACAAGAGTAAGCTCTTGTCTAAGGCAATCGGATCTTGTATCCTTGTCTAAGCCAAGCTATCATCGTTCATCTTTCATTTTCGTTCGTTTTTTTCCACTCGTTCACTATCATTCGTTCATCCATACCATTCGTTCACCGTTCGAGAACCATCGCCCGATCTCCCTTGCCGTTCGTCCACTCGTTTGTTGGTTCGATCGTTTGTCCGTTCATCTCCACCTTCGTGATCTGTCACTCCATCCATCCTCAGATCTAATCCGCACCTTTGGAGCCATCCCAAGACGTTCATACTTCCGCAAATCTATCCATTCGGTGACTCCAAGCCATACTACACTCGAAAACACACAACTCCACAAAGTTCATCCTAGGGCAGTTCGATCCTTCCCATAAGGATCACATCAACTGGTATCAGAGCAAGCTTTGTGACCAGGTTGTGTTTTTCCAATTCGAAAATCTCTTCACAGTTCATGTTCGATTTTGACTTTTGGAATTCTACTCAAACATGACTTTTCGAATGATTTGTTAGAAACTTGTTATTTACGGTTTCTATTTCTTTGATTCAACTTGTTATGTTTTGCTGATTGTTTTACAATTTTAGTGAACAACTGACTTGTTTAAGTGATTGAATATTTCAGGTACAATGGTGGATTCGAGTCAAGAAGAAGATGAACCAGCAAATTATAATGAAGAAGCCAACAATCCAAATGAGCTTTTGTTAGATGCTCTCACAACTAGGCTGACTACAATCATGGACCAAAGGCTTGAGAATTTTAGGGCTGAGGTTGTTTATTTAGAGCAAGAAAGATCCAGGAGAAGCCGCAATTATTCAGCCACAGAAAATTATTATAGTCAAGCATCTCGGTCTAGTGGTTCTAGGAGAAGAAGGCATGAACGAGAGGAAAGGCAACCAAGGTTTACGGATCCTCTTGGTGGTGTTAAACTCAAACTACCTGAATTTAAAGGTACTAGCAATCTTGAGGAGTATCTTGAGTGGGAAAAGAAAATTGAGATTGTGTTCAATTGCAAAGAGTACACACAAGAGCAAAAACTAAAACTCGCACCCACGGAGTTTAAGGATTATGCATTGAGTTGGTGGGATAATTTGGTTACAGCAAGGAGACGTGTAGGAGACCGTCCTATTGAGACTTGGAACCAGCTGAAGCTCATCATGAGGAAGAGGTTCATTCCCAGCCACTACTATAGAGAACTACACTACAAACTCCGAACCTTAGTACAAGGCACTCGTACGGTTGAGGAATATTACAAAGAGTTGGAAACTCTTATGCTAAGGGTCGATATTCAAGAGGACAGTGAGGCTACCATGGCAAGGTTTTTAGGTGGTCTTAATAGAGAGATCCAGGACAGGCTTAAAGTTCAACACTATGTGGAGTTAGAGGAGCTACTACATAAGGCTATTATGTTTGAAAAGCAATTAAAGAGAAAAAGCTACAAACACAGCTTTGGTGCAAGCAAGCCTATTTATCAAAGGGATGAAAGATCAAGTTCTTACAAGGATCCAAAGTCATTTACTAAGCCTAAGGTTGAAGACCAGAGTCTAAAGGGTAAAGAAAAGGCTTCCACATCCAAGACTAGGGACATACAATGCTTCAAATACAAAGGATTCGGCCACTACTACAATGAGTGTTCTAACAAGCGTTTAACTTTGATTAAGGAGAATGGTGAGCTTGAATTTGAGGAAGAGCATACTGAATAAGAAGAGCAAGTTGAGATGCCAGTCAATGGAGAGTTGTTGGTCACTAGAAGGACTTTGAATCTTAAAACCAAGGCTAACGAGAATGATCAAAGAGAAAATTTGTTTCATACTCGCTGCATGGTACAAGGAAAAGTGTGCAGTTTAGTCATTGATGGAGGTAGCTGTACCAATGTGGCAAGTGAATCAATGGTGGAGAAGCTTGGGTTAAAAGTTCAGAAACGTCCACAAGCTTATAAGCTACAATGGCTTAATGATGAAGGAGAACTAAAGGTGGAAAATCAAGTTGTGGTACCTTTCTCTATTGGAACTTATGAAGATCAGATTCTTTGTGATGTATTGCCTATGGATGCTGGACATATACTGTTGGGAAGGCCTTGGCAATCAAATAGAAAGGTTATGCATGATGGCTACACCAATCGCTACTGTTTTCACTATAAGGGAAGAAAAACTGTTCTGGCGCCATTGACTCCTCAAGAGGTACACCAGGATCAGATCAGTCTTAAAAAGAGTAGAGAACAAGCTAAAGCCAAAGCCAAAGTTAAACAACCAACCAACCTTCTGATCACAAATTCAAAATGGAGTCATCATCCTAATCTTTTATTTGTTTTTAAAGTTTGTTTAAATTTGAATGATCCACTGCCAGCATTGCCTAGCAAAATCAAACTTCTTTTGCAGGAATTCAAAGATATATTTCCAGCTGAGAATCCACAAGGCTTACCACCAATCACAGGCATTGAACATCAAGTCGATTTCATACCCGGAGCCTCCTTACCGAACATGCCAGCTTATAGAACCAATCCGTTAGAGACCAAAGAACTTCAGCAACTAGTTAATGATCTAATGGAGAAGGGTCATATCCGAGAGAGCATGAGCCCATGTGCAGTCCCAGTTTTGCTCGTCCTAAAGAAAGATGGGAGCTGGAGGATGTGTGTTGATTACCGAGCCATCAACAATATCACTGTAAAGTATCGCCATCCTATTCCTAGACTTGATGATATGCTTGATGAGTTGCATGGTTCTAGCATATTTTCTAAAATAGATCTCAAGAGTGGATATCACCAGATTAGGATGAAGGAAGGTGATGAATGGAAAACTGCATTTAAAACTAAACAAGGGCTTTATGAATGGTTAGTTATGCCATTTGGATTAACTAATGCTCCTAGCACTTTCATGAGGTTAATGAATCATGTTCTTAGAGCTTTCATAGGACATTTTGTTGTGGTATACTTTGATGACATCTTAGTATATTGCAAAGGACTAGATGAGCATGTTGAGCATTTGACATTTTCTTGATTTCTTGTGTATGTTTTGAGACAGGTTGAAATGGCAGCCATGAAGAGGGATGCAAAACATTACTCACGCCAGGTAACATCCACTGAATCTGAGAGCTTGTCTCTTCTTATCAATGCATTAGCGGTTACTACTCTTCACTTTCTATCAACTGGCTTAGGCATACCTGATAAATCTCTCTATTGAAACCATTGGCGTTTTTATTTAATTGAATGCAATAAATTTTATTGTCCTGTCAAATTCTTTTGAATATTTTGTGTGCATGACCCATTGCTTTACTTCTTTACAAGGTCTTGTGAATATGATGCATTCATTTGATGATTGTTAAGCAAAAGTGACAATAATACATGCTTTATTTTTCTTTTGCTCGTGAAGTGGTACCTTTAATGCATCTGATTATTTAACATGAGCTTAATCGTTATGCCCCTGAACTAACAGATTTACTAACATGAGTTTAACAAATTTAATCGTTATGCCCCTGAGCTTAATCATACATAGCTGGAAAAACACTACCGTGAACTAACATATTTACTAGTAATGTGAACTATAGAATGTACTGATTATATAGATCAAAATTCATATTGTAAGTTGTCTGATTGCTTTTGGCTAGTGTTTTGATTCAGTAATATAAGCAAACAAACCTAGAGACTATGGCGAGTGAGAAGGCTGCAGAAGAGTTTCAGTTGGAGAAAGAGGTCAAACGTCTTCATGAAGCACAGGTCCGCGTCAAAGCTCTCTACGGTTAATATATGTACATTTACTTTCCATGCTACTTACAAGAAAGATTCTAAAATTTGTTGATTTAGGTAGAGGTTCCCATCAGCAACTTGGGAAGAAGATCCTGAGACTAAGACACTGAATATGTCTTTTAGATCTTTCTATGTTCTAATGCAGAATATGATGTATAATGGTGAGTTTGTTGTTCAATACTTTACAAAATACATTTTCAGGCCTCTCCCATTGTATCACGGACACATGGCTACAACGAGCACGCAGGTAGAGATTTATGGGACCATTAAGAATAACTCTGCTTGTGTTTTATTTATAACCTTGCAGACGTGAAAGATGAGGTGCAAGAATCAGAGTCCCAGTTCTTGATGAGCAACAAGGAGACTTAGGTATTAATCTTTTGAGATATTTGTTTTTTTTAGCAATAAAGTTCTGAACCTACATGTATCTACTGCTAATATAACAACCTTAAATTATAATGTTTGTGACTCTTAGAGAAGCCTCTAGAGGGATTCTGTATAGTTGTTGATGCTGGAAATGGAGCTAGAGAGTTTTTTGGTGTAATTTTAATGCTCTTGTTTTTTACTCTCAGTTGTAGGTGATTGGACTTGAAAATAAATTTTCTGTTCAGGCAATTTGTTCTTTTAATCCAATTACGTTATAGACCTGTCCGTAGTTGATTGTTTCTTTATCTGAAACCTGAATGGCGAAGGTGCTTGAGCCTTTAGGAGCAATTACTTCTGGCAGTAAATGTCTTAGATCAGATATTTCACCACATGTTGCTGGTCCTGTCTGATCACTTGCTTACAGGTAAAGCTACCATTCCAAATCAAAATAAGGTATTACTATTTAAACTACTCTTGATATATAGTGAGGCTAACCGAGCTAAACTAAACAAAATTTGATGAGTTTGTAAGCATTTCCAGAGGAAGAATTGTTTGAGGAACTTGCATTTCTAAATAACAAGGTAATTTTATCTATACTTGCAGACGTGAAAGATGAGGTGTAAGAATGAGTCCCAGTTCTTGATGAGCAACAAGGTTCTGGATCATTAACTTAAGGTTTGCCACAATTTTGATATTTTTTTTTGGAGTTTGGTGGTTTTAGCTTCTGAGGACAATGATCAAGTAATGCCTCATCTAGTGCATAACCCAGCCATGAAGAGCGATGCAGAACATTACTCACGCCAGGTAACATCCACTGAATCTGAGAGCTTGTCTCTTCTTTATCAATGCATTGTGGTTTCTACTCTTCACTTTCTATCAAGTGGCTTAGGCAGACTTGACAAATCTCTGTTGAACCCATTGGGGTTTTTATTTCATTGAAAGAAATAATTTTTATTGTCCTGTCAAATTCTTTTAAATATTTTGTGTGCATGACCCATTGCTTTACTTCTTTACAAGGTCTTGCGAATATGATGGATTCATTTGATGGTTGTTAAGCAGAAGTGACTATATTACATTCTTTATTTTTCGTTTGCTTGTCAAGTGGTACCTTAAACACATATGATATTTTAACATGAGCTTAGTCGTTATACCCGACCTAGTAGGAGCATTCAGAGCTGGAAAAACGCTATCTTGAACTAACTGATTTACTGGTAATGTGAACTCTAGAATGTACTGATTATATAGATCAAATGCCATATTGTAAGTTGTCTGATCGCTTCTGGCCACGGTGTTTTGATTTAGTACTATAAGTAAACACAACTAGAGACAATGGCGAGTGAGAAGGCTGCATGAGAGTTTCAGTTGGAGAAAGAGGCCAAACGTCTTCATGAACCACAAGTCCGCGTCAAAGCTCTCTACGGTTAATATATGTACATTTACTTTCCATGCTACTTACAAGAAAGGTTCTAAAATTTGTTGATTTAGGTAGAGGTTCCCATCAGCAACTCGGGAAGAAGATTCTGAGATTAAGACACTGAAGAAGATTCTAATGCAGAATATGATGTATAATGGTGAGTTTGTTGTTTACAAAATACAATTTTAGGCCTCTTCCATTGTATTACCGACACATGGCTACAGCGAGCACGCAGGTAGGGATTTATGAGACCATTAAGAAAAACTCTACTTGTTATCGATATTCCATAAAGCACATATTTTTGTCTTGTCTAACCGTTGGAATGTGAAGAACATAATGTTGGTACATGGGGTTTATATACATATTTTTGTCTTGTCTAACCGTTGGAATGTGAAGAACATAATGTAATACCGCTTTGAAATCCCCATTGGTCATGAGCTTTCAGTTTGTGTACTTTTAAGTTTATAATCGGTTGCTTCTCGCTTTAATCTTTACACTACATTTTCAATTATAGATGCTGGTAAATCTACAGTTTAAGGACAGATTCTATTCCTAGTGGTCAGGTGGATGATCGACAAATCCAAAAGTATGAGAAGGAAGAAGAAGACAAAAGTAGAGATAGCTGGTGAGTGTTCCTGATTGGTTAAAACTGATAATGAATGCCTTGGTTCTAATAATTTGCAAACTTGTTATTGCCATTTATGCTAGGTATATGGCATATATAATGGAGAGCATTTATAATGGATACAAATGAAGAATAGAGGCTCAAGGTACTTCATGTGTTTTAGTCAATGTTTATTCTTTTTGCTAAAAATGTGTCTTTATTGAGTTAACTTGTATATGGAAATCCCATTAAGGTTATTGTTGAATTTATGTCAGCTAAGTACTATGTCTATTTTGCTACATTTGCTAGGGTAAAAGAGTAATTGATCAGCCTCTTCCACACCCAGCTTCCCTAACCAGAAAAACTGCATCTCAAAACAACGGATCGCTTCGAGAGTGTGATATAGGTTGATATCTTGAATCTCCCTTCATATCGTGTGTCATACATAATGCATTCATGTATACATCCATATATGCATACATTCATACATGTATACATCATACATTCATGTGTGCATACATACATTCATGCATATTTGCTTTCCTGATTTATTGCTTAGGTCAGTGCTTGTTTCTTTAGTTACATTGTTAACTTGTTCTTGTTTGTTTCTTAACTTGCTTGCTTGTTTCTTTCACCGATTGCTTACATGTTTACTTGTTCACTTGATTCCTTCATTGTTTCTTGGATTATTTGATATTTGTTTACTCAATTGCTTAGCTTGTTTGCTTGCTTCCTTTGGTTCTTTGATTTACTTACTTCATTGTGCAATCTTCGTTGTTTTTTACCTTCTTATAATTCGTTGATACTTCCTTTCTTAATTGTTTCAGTCATTGCTTAACACACTCGTTTGCTTGTTTCCTTATTTGCTTCTTGATTCTCTGTTTTTTTTTATTACTTTCGTCGTTGTTTTCTTACGTGATTGTTTACTTTCACTGCTCTACCTCTTTTGCTTTTTCTTTAGTTCTTTCACTGCTTGCTTCTACGTAATTGTTTACGTTTGTCCACACAATATTTTTATTTCCACAATATGATGATTTTTACGTGGTATAAATATTTACATTTGGGATTTTATTGAAAAAATCATCAAAGTAATGGCAATTCTGTTTTAAAACCCTTAACTACATTATTAATGAAAAACTTCCTTAACTAAGAGATTTTATTAAAAAAAATCTTACGTACTAGTACATCCATTTAAAACTTCTCAACTAAATTATTAAATAAAAAAAATCCTCAAATGTTTACAAAGATATTTTGAACCCCTCAAGTAAATATCTATTAACAAAAAAAACTCATTCGCATATAATATTGGTGGAATCCTAAACAATTATCATCAAATAAATATTCTTGTATTTTAATTTGTTATAATATTATTTGTATATTTTCTTTACACATAAGAGAATGTCGTGTTTTTTAATAACATTAGAAACGTAATGCAATATATTTATAATCTCAAACAAAGAATCAGTATAACTTAATTATCGCATCCTACATTCCTTAAAACAATGGAAATAAACAAATTCATTTATAATTTTAGTTATTAAACGAATTTCAAATAAAAGATAAGAACGATAACATATAACAATTTTTTCACACGACTTTGATCTTTTTAAACCAACATTAGCGATTTTTAAAAACTCATATTTGTTTTTGAACAAACACCACGTTGTTTTAAGTCTGAAAAATACACATTTTTAACACGTAACAACGCAAAATATTGATAAACGATATATGTTTAGGCGGAATTATAAATTTAGTTGAGGATTTTGTAAATTATGTACTTAAATTATGAACTTATGAATTTTTATTGTTATTAATTTAGTTGAAGGGTTTTGAATAGACCGACTAGTATTTTAGGGGTCTTTTCAATTAAATCTCTTAGTTAAGAGTTTTTTCATTAATAATTTAGTTAAGGGTTCTTAAATGGATTTGCCGATACTTGAGGGAATTTTTCATTTAAATCCCTTTACTTTTTCATGAAAAGAAAATCAAAACGTATAACAAATTAGTTTTTTCTTTTTACATAAAATTTTATTTTCTAATCAAACAAATAACATGAATACAATATTAGGATATTCTTAATATTTCTTTAATAAAACTTTATATCTTGTATATGATGAAAAATATGTATTCGTAGTTAACAAATCTAATTCTCAGGTCATTTTATTCAGAATACGTTCGTTGAACTTTCAGTATTTACAAGATATTTTGGTATTTTTGAAAGTACACTAGTTCTTTTGGTATTTATGAAACGACTCTACGACTTTGGGATTACCAAACACCCTAAATTTATCGTTATTTACTAAATTACCTTAGAAAATTTGACATTTACAAATCCACCCTAGAACTTTTGATATTTTTGAGTCCACCTTAAATCTTTTGATACTTAAAAAGTATCCCAGATCTTTAGTACTTACAAAATCACATTAGACCTTTCGATATTTACAAAATTACCTTAGATTTTTACGAAATTACTCTAGAACTTTTGGTATTTACGAAATGATCCCATGTTATTTACAAAATTATGCCAGAACTTTTGGTATTTACAGAAACACCGCAGAACAATCTACAAAATTCTCATGGGATCGTCTCTGTCTTCCTCTGTAGAGCTTTGGGCACTACTCTTCACTTTGATAAGGAAACAAAAAAAAATCAAAATATATTTCTAAGACAGAAGGAAATGATTTCAAAAAGACGAAAATAGTTTTTTCTTCTTTACTCAGCGGCCTTGTGTTGTTGCTTACTCTTAATAGCAAGTTCTTTCACCATCTTCGTGAGTTGCCTCATGCTCACGTCTTGGAAGCTCTCTTCATCAATTGTCTTCTTCTTAGCCTCGGCCTCTGCTTCTCCCTCTCCATTGATGTTAAGAACCATCTCCACATCATCCTCCTTGTTCTTGTCGCCCTCTAAGAATTATTCTCCATCAGATATGGACAACGGAGTTTTGTCTCATTACCAGCAGCAAGATAAGTTGATGAAGAAGAAGCCGGAATCTTCTTATCAATCGACTCTTCAGATCCGCAACTGTTTTTTTCAACCTTGACCTTGCCTATTTCATAATCGGACCATCCACCTAGAGTTCCTCCTCAGCAAGAGATGAAGGAGAAAAATCGAGTTCTCTTGGTTCATCAACTATTAGAACTGATGTGACCAAGTCGACCTTACCCACATTATCACTAGCAGATACTTTTGACTTAAATACGTCTTAGTTTGTGTCAACAACAACACCAAAATCATCACCCTCCCAAGAATCAGTTTCATATTCTATTTTTTCTGAATCAGATTCAGAATCAGTCTTCATTTGTTCAGATTATGATTCTTTGTTGTAGGCCAGAGTGTTTGTGGTGGTAGTAGAAGCATCATGGTCTACAACAACAAAGTCATCCTCCTGCGATGTTTCTTGTTCTTTTCGACTAGAAGAGAAGTGTTCATAGCTGAAACCGTTTTGTAATCTGCTTAAAAAGCCCCCATGAAAATTAAGAAATGCAAAGAAGAAAATAGTGATGCAAACATCATTGATGGATATGCTTGTGTGTATACATGTTCCATATATCTGTTCCTTACTAGTGGACGCATCAAAGAAAGTGATCTCACTAGGATATTAAGCTGTGTATTTAGGCAGTTCCTTACGCATGCAACTAACTATCACTATGGAATAGTTGCAGCAAGTAAAACGACATACCTAAAATCATGATTCTAGCACACACACAATCAATATATAATCAAGATTGAAATCAAACAGGTTTAATAAACATAAAAATTTGCTTGCAGTAACTTGTTCAGGGTGCCCACGGTGATGCCAGTGTAAAAAAATAAAACTAAGATGGACAGACCAAGGAATGTGAAGGAACCAATAGAGAGGTCGCATAAAAGATACGAAGAGACTCAAAACTGGTCACTCTTGCAGTAACTATCTTATGTTTTCCCTTGAAAATCAGCGGACCATGTTCACTAGCAACCTGTTGGAAGTGATCAAGTCTTCGTAATTGTTTTATTAAGTTTATAGGAGTCATATATTATATAGTTATTATTAATATGTAAGTTAGTCGTATCATTTATAAGATACGATTAACACAAGTAACCACCAAACGGTTACTTATGTTAATGTTCGTGTCTCTACTTTGGGGTGTCTATTAGAGATGCAACCCTTAGTCTAAAGTGTGTCATGTAAACCTATAAATACAGTTTATCTATCAAATAAAGTGGTGTGGTTTTCGTTTAACAAAAGCAGAGCAAATCAAGAGAAATAAACTCATAGAGTGTTCGACAAGAAACAAGAGTGAGTGTGAGACAAAACAGAGTAACCTCTGTTGTTGTCCGATCCTAAAACACTTTGAGAGATCAAAGTCGTACATGGTATCAGAGCTATGGAGACAACAATGCAACAAGTTATACCGATCTTCCATGGTGAATCATATGGTTTTTGGAAAATCAAAATGATTACCATCTTGAAGACTCGGAAGTTATGGGAAGTCACCGAGAATGGGATCACCGTGAGTTCACTCTCTGAGGACACACCGGCGATATCCAGAGAACGAGAAGATCAAGGAATGAAGGATATGATGGCACTTCAAATCCTTCAAAGTGCAGTTTCGGAAACCATATTTCCGAGAATTGCCCCCGCTTCAACCGCTAGAGAGGCTTGGAACGCCTTGGAAATGGAGTTTCAAGGAAGTTCACAAGTAAAAATGATCAATCTTCAGACCTTACGAAGAGAGTATGAGAATCTGAAGATGGAGGAAGGTGAAACCATAAATGATTTCACAACTAAGTTGATTAATCTGAGTAATCAACTAAGAGTTCATGGAGATGAGAAGTCCGATTACCAAGTGGTTCAAAAGATTCTCATCTCACTACCACAACAGTTCGATAGCATCGTTGGGGTACTTGAACAAACAAAGGACCTATCAACACTTTTTGTCACAGAATTGATAGGAACCTTGAAGGCACATGAGAGGCGTCTAAATCTCCGAGAAGATCGTATCAATGAGGGTGCGTTTTATGGAGAAAAGCTTGGTTCAAAGAAAGGAAACAAGCAAGAGAAACGTCATGAGAAGACCAACAAATGGTGTGGCGTGTGCAAAAAGAACAATCACAATGAGGTAGATTGTTTTAGAAAGAAAAATGAAGTTGTTTCACAAAGAGGTGTAAACAACGAGAGAAGATGTTATGTGTGCGACAAGCCAGGGCACATAGCAAGATACTGTGGACTTAGAAAAAGGGAAGGAGCACATCTAAGTCTTGAAGAATCAGAAGATGAAAATGAAGATGAGTGTCACATGCTCTTTAGTGCCGTTGAAGAAGAAGAAGTCTCAACAATCGGAGAAGAAACATGGTTGGTAGATAGCGGATGTACCAATCACATGTCTAAAGATGCAAGACACTTTATTACATTGGATCGTAGCAAGAAAATCAACATACGTATTGGCAATGGTGATAAAATCGTGTCCAAAGGAAAAGGCGATATAAGAGTATCTACAAACAAAGGAGATCATGTCATCAAAGATGTACTCTATGTACCCAAACTGGCAAGAAATTTACTTAGTGTTTCTCAAATGATATCAAATGGATATCGAGTCATCTTTAAAGACAAAAATTGCATGATTCAAGACGCAAGAGGGAAGAAGATCTTGAACATCAAAATGGAGGATAGAAGCTTTCCAATTCGTTGGAAAAAATCAAGTGAAGAAGCGTATGTTGCTACTGAAGAAAAAGAAGAGCAAACAATTCTTTGGCACAAGCGTTTCGGTCATATAAATTATGACAAGATGGAGAAGATGCAAACGCTAAAGGTTGTGGAGGATCTTCCAAAGTTCGAAGTGATAAAAGGCATATGCGAGTCGTGTGAGATGGGAAAACTATCAAGGAGGAGTTTTCCAAGGAGATCTCAAAGCAACACAAGCAAAACCTTGGAGCTCATTCATTCGGACGTGTGTGGTCCAATGCAAACACAATCGATAAATGGGAGCAAATACTTTCTCACATTTATTGATGATTTCTCAAGGATAACATGGGTGTACTTCTTGAAGAGTAAGAGTGAAGTGATCACAAAATTCAAGCAATTCAAGCCTTATGTGGAAAATCAATCGGGAAGTCGGATCAAGAGACTTAGAACGGATGGAGGAGGTGAGTTTCTCTCAAAAGAATTCACCAAACTATGTCAAGAGAGTGGCATACACCATGAAGTCACAACCCCTTATTCTCCACAACAAAACGGTGTTGCGGAGAGGCGAAATCGAACACTAGTAGAGATGGCTAGATCGATGCTTGAAGAGAAGAAGCTAGCAAATAAATTTTGGGCTGAAGCTATTGCAACGTCAACTTATTTGCAAAATAGACTACCATCAAAGTCATTGGAGAAAGGAGTGACACCGCTAGAGATATGGAGTGGAAAGAAACCAAGTGTTAATCACTTAAAGGTTTTTGGATGTGTATGCTACATACACGTACCGGATGAGAAGAGAAGGAAGCTTGACACCAAAGCCAAACAAGGGATATTTGTCGGCTATAACAACGAATCAAAGGGCTATAGAGTGTTCTTGCTAAATGAAGAAAAAATTGAAGTGTCAAGAGATGTGACATTTGATGAAAAAAAACATGGAGCCGTGATGAAAGAGGAGAAAAGAAATCGGTTCTATCACAAGTCAATGTCAACTCACAAGAACAAGAAGGAGGAATTGATCTAAACGATCAAATTGATCAAGTAAGTAATGCATTCAATCAACTTCAAATTTCACCAAGAAGAGTTCAAAACTCAAATGAAGAAGGAGAAAAATCCGTTGGTCCAAGAGGTTACCGATCAATCAATAATCTAATGGATCGAACGGATGAAGTTGAGGAAGAGGCACTCATACATGAAATGTGCCTTATGATGGCTGAAGAACCACAAGCATTGGAGGAAGCAATGAAAGATGAAAAGTGGATAGAAGCCATGAGAGAAGAGTTGCGGATGATAGAGAAGAACAAAACATGGGAAATTGTGGCGAGACCTAAAGATAAAAACGTAATTAGTGTAAAATGGATCTTCCGTTTGAAAACTAATGCAAATGGAGAGGCAATCAAGCACAAAGCGAGATTGGTGGCTAGAGGATTTACACAAGAGTATGGTGTGGATTATCTTGAAACATTTGCACCGGTTTCAAGGTATGATACAATAAGGACCATTATGGCGGTTGCGGCTCAATGCAAATGGAAGCTTTTCCAAATGGATGTGAAGTCGGCATTTCTAAATGGAGAGTTAGAAGAAGAAGTCTATGTAGAACAACCGCCCGGATTCATAGAAGAAGGAGAAGAAGGAAAAGTCCTAAAGCTTTACAAAGCGCTCTATGGCTTGAAACAAGCGCCTAGAGCATGGTATGGACGTATTGATGGATACTTTATCAAGAACGGCTTTGAGAGGAGCATCAATGACGCGATACTCTATGTGAAGAAGACATTAAAAGAGATATTGGTGGTCAATCTATATGTTTATGACATCATAGTCACCGGAAGTAACATGGAGGAGGTTGAACAATTCAAGGAGGATATGAAAGAGGAGTTCGAGATGACCGACTTAGGAGAACTAAGTTATTTCCTTGGAATGGAAGTGATCCAAAATGAAGAAGGAATATTCTTATCACAAGAGAATTATGCAAAGAAGCTCTTGAAGAGATTTGGAATGCAAGATTGCAAGAGTATATCAACACCTTTAACTCCCACGGCAAAAGGAAGGAAGTGTTGGATGAGAAACTTGAAGACATTACAAAGTATAGAAGCATGATTGGAGGGCTATCATATTTTTGTGCATCAAGAGCAGATATCATGTATGCGAGCTCTTACTTATCTCGTTACATGACATCTCCATCGATGCAAAATTTTCAAGAGGCAAACGGGTTCTAAGGTATGTCAAAAGAACTTTGAATTATGGAATTCATTTCAAACAAGTAGAAGAACCAGAGTTGGTGGGATTCTCGGATAGTGACTGGGGAGGATCAGTTGAAGACAAGAAGAGTACGAGCGGTTACATGTTTACAATTGGATCGGGTGCATGTTGTTGGAATTCAAGTAAACAAAAGACCATTGCTCAATCAACAGCCGAGGCGGAGTACATTGCTGTTTGTTCCGCAGCAAATCAAGCAATATGGCTACAAAGACTTGTGAAGGAGATTGGATTTAAGGCTGAAAAAGGTATAAGAATCTTATGCGATAACAAATCTGCGATTGCTATAGGAAAGAATCCGGTGCAACATCGTCGAACAAAACACATCGACATCAAGTATCATTTCGTACGAGAAGCTGAGCAAGAAGGGAAGATCAAACTTGAATATTGTCCAGGAGAATTTCAAGTCGCTGACATCTTAACCAAGCCCTTAAACACAGCTAGGTGTGACTATGAAGCCATGATCAAGGAGGAGTGTTGGAAGTGATCAAGTCTTCGTAATTGTTTTATTAAGTTTATAAGAGTCATATATTATATAGTTATTATTAATATGTAAGTTAGTCGTATCATCTATAAGATACGATTAACACAAGTAACCACCAAACGGTTACTTATGTTAATGTTCGTGTCTCTACTTTGGGGTGTCTATTAGAGATGCAACCCTTAGTCTAAAGTGTGTCATGTAAACCTATAAATACAGTTTATCTATCAAATAAAGTGGTGTGGTTTTCGTTTAACAAAATCAGAGCAAATTAAGAGAAATAAACTCATAGAGTGTTCGACAAGAAACAAGAGTGAGTGTGAGACAAAACAGAGTAACCTCTGTTGTTGTCCGATCCTAAAACACTTTGAGAGATCAAAGTCATACACAACCAAATCCATGTTGTGAACCCTCGAAAATATGGAAGAATCGTCTAATTATCCAACAAACCCTAAAATACAATTTTGAAACGAAGCAAACATATGGGAGGACAAAAAAAATTTAGCCGAAACGAAACGAAAGATGGGTTTTTATAAACTTAACAGTTTAGAAGAGAGATATGAGATTTTATAAGAAGAAGCTTTTATATCCCGGTTTAAGAAGACTTTCAGGTCAAGTGTCATAATTTATCCAATATTATTCTATCCTTGTTTATATATAATATTAATTTAGTTACATTATTATTGTTCCAGAAGAAGATGAACAATAATTCTAAGATGCATTGAATCAGAATCGGGTACGGGTACGCGGAAGCAGAAGCGTTCAGAAGCGGAGAAGCAAATATTTCAAAAAAATAAAGAAGCGTGTATAAATAAATATATATTTATACATATATTTATACATATATTTATAATGAAATATTGAACATATATCATATTAAAATTTTTACTTAACTACACAATTTTCATACATATAATTAAAAACTCACCTAACATAAAAATTAGCGGAGCATGTTCACTAGCAACCAAATCCATGTTGTAACCCCTGAAAATATGGAAGAATCATCTAATTATCCAAGAAACCCTAAAATACAATTTTGGAACAAATCAAATTTAGGGAAAGACTACAACATTTTAGCCAAAACGAGACTAAATACTGGAACTAAGAGAATGGAAGAGAAAGATGGGTTTTTATAAGAAGTGGCTTTTATATTAGGGTTTAAGAGGACTTCCGGGTCAAGTGTCAATTAATTTATCCAGTAATATTCTATCATTGTTTATATCTAATATTAATTTAGTTACATATAATTTACTTAGATAGTAAAAGGATTTAAGATTATTTTGGTTATCAATAAATCCTAACCACTAAAAGATCTAGATCCACAAAATAGTGTTATTTTTATCACTTTTAGCTAATTCGCACGATAAAAATTTTTTAGCTTCGTTTAATGGATTAAAAATGATGGAAAAATATTCTTGTCGTATGGTAAAATTTGCTTTCTTTTAGGTCGAGTTTTTTTTTCTTGGTTCCTTTTTTCTTGACCATTTTTTTCAATTCTTATTGTTTATTTTTTTTCTCAATAATAACAAAAATAACTTAATTTAAAACCTTATATAGTTTTTATAAAATTAGATATTTACCGCGCTACAACGCGAGATAGTGTTAATAAACAAACTAATGTGATATTTAATGTTAAAAAGTAATTTATTGTAAAATCTAAGTGGTGCTAAATGTAAATTTTCTTAATTTTTATAATCTTATGAAATATATGGGTGTTCAATCTGATTTTGTAAATTATTGGGTTTTCAAACCTAAAGGAGCTTAGAAGACACTGGTTAATTTCGTTATTGAGCATATTATAAGTGTGTAAATGGATCAAAATGAAATTTAATTGATGAAACTGGGTGACTATCTTCAAGATGATCAATCCATTCATGGATCTTGAATGAATCCGAGAAGCTGCAATCATATTGAATTGTTTTCTTGTGTCAATAAACTTTCTCCTTTCTCATAGTTTTGTCGCCACCATCATAGGATCTGGCCTCAATAACTTAAAAATTAAAGAAAAAAACTTCTCAATAAGTTATCCTTTCTATATTAGTAATCAAATCAATAGCATTAGTATATCGTCAATTCATTAGTTACCCAATATTAATTGCTTTTTTAGTTTCATATTTACATCCAAATACTTTGATAAAATCCAAAGTATTTTCTATTCTCCAAATAAATAAATAAAAATGATTTTTGATGGATTACCAAATTCTAACTAGTTCAGTTTATCTACTTAAATCTGGAGATTCTTCTCTTTTGCTAGTTCTTCCATATTTGAACTCATTCCGTTTTCTTTTATTATTTATTTTTTAATTGAGATTTCAAATTGAATTCGAGAGAGAGGATCTACCAAAAGTGATTGTCAAACACGACGAAGAGCCGAACGGCGAAAAGAATCCACGAATAACTTTCAATTTCATTGGATTAACGATTTCGTAAAGTGCTTGGAGTAAGAAGAACTCTCTACAATTGTTTGAATTTCTTTCAAACCTCCTCAGTTTCCAACAAATTATGTTTATCCTTGCTTATGAGACAGTTAATCATTGAGAAAAAGCAGGGGTTTTGGTTTTTGTTCGCTGGCAAACCAATTCGATTTGGTATCACGAAGTTTGCGTCAGTCACAGGGTTTAAATGCGATCCGATTCCAATAGATAATACAGGTGGAAGGAAGAAAATTGTCTTCCAGGCTCCATACTCGTTTGATATGATTTCTAAGAATGATGAGATAACTCTGGAGATTCTCGTTCGTCGTCTGAAAGGGAAGATTGTCCATGACAGTGCCACACTGTTAACGTATGTGTTGTTGGTGTTGGTTGATGGGACTCGGTCCATGCATAGGAAGGTTCAGGAAGAAACAGTCGAGCTCCTACGGGATGTTGACACCTTTTTAAATTATCTATGGGGTAGGACGTCCTTTGAAATGACTATGTAATGTATTAAATATCGGAAAGCATATGGCCTGTCCCAACAATTTTTTATGTCCAAGGCTTTGTTCATGCTCTTTACCTTGTGTTACTAAAGGTTGTTTCTGACATCGAGATGAGCATGCATGCGGGCAGCCCTGTGTACGATGATGAAAACTCTGGTGATGAGGGTGTAGTGCTTGGTACCGCTGCATTGGCTAAGTTGAAACTAAACCCTATCTGGGTGATTGACAAGGAAGAGGAGGTGAGTGATTTACCCACGTCTCCATCCATTTTCATATGTTTCTAGACATATCCTGTTGTGACATGGCATCCTGGCTAATTGCATGTGTAGATTTGTTTTGGTTCCAGGTCCCATTTGCATTCTTTATCCCTGTTGCAGACGATGTTGTTGGGGATGACTTTTCCTGGCCTGGTGAAGTGGTAGATGTGAAAGTAGACCATTAAGTAAGTTTGGTAGAGCTAGGTCATAAATGGAGTACCCATGATGATTTTGCAAGAGGTGTTGATCTCTTTAGTCTTGCTCATGAACCTAAAGATAAAACTGATAGTAAAAAGATGATCAAGTCTAGAAGGAGGAAGAAGTTTCATGATTCGGGAGATAGTAATTGATATATCATGGTTTTTACCCATTTTAGACCATGATATAAGTCCTTTTTATCGAGTCTTTCTATTGTTTCCATAGTCTTTTAGAGTCTTTTCAGGTTTTAGCATGTTTAGAGCTTAATTGGAGATATTAGAGCATTCCGGAGCTTTGTGGCATTCGTTGAAGACGTTCCCACCGATGGATTGAGCTTTCATTTGGGAGTGGTTTGAGGCCATTCCAACGGTGCGATCAAAAGTTATTCCAGTTTTCGTGAAGACAGTCCAGTCTGGCAAAACACCAGAAATGTCCTGGTATCGATCGATACCGACTGCAGGAAGGGAAAACATGCGTTTTTACAAGTTTTAAGAGTCTGCAACTTGGCCCAGAAGACTTTATTATTTACAAGAAAGCCCAGAACGTGTATTAGACTTATAAATAGGGTTTTCAGCCACCTGTTTAGGCCACGCTTCATTAGACGCTTTATTCTAGGCATTATTTTACTTTGGTTCTTTAGGGAGACAAAGTCTGAAACTCTGTGCGGGAGAGAAGATTTCAAACCCTTTTTTTATTCAATCATGTTGTTTGCTTCATTCTGCCCATGTCTGAGTAGATCCCTTTTAGGTTTAGGGTTTTTCTCATAAAGGATTTCATGGTTTGTTAGATAGATTAATCTGTTAGGTTCACAATCAATTGAATTAGATAGATTAATCTGTTAGGGCATTCCTTGAAGACTTTCCCGCCGATAGATTAAGCTCACATTTGGACACAAGATAGATCAATGGATTAGCTTTCATATGGAAGTGGTTTGAGGCCATTCCAACGGTGCGATCAAAAGTTATTCCAGTTTTCGTGAAGACAGTCTCAGTCTGGCAAACACAGAAATGTCCTGGTATCGACCGATACCAGCTGGTATCGATCGATACCGACTGCAGGAAAGGATAACGCGACTATCTACGACTCAGAAGAATCTGTTTTTGGCCCAGAAGACTTTATTTTTTACAAGAAAGCCCACAGAACGTGTTTTAGACTTATAATATAGGGTTTTCAGCCACCTGTTTAGGCTACGCTTTATTTCTAGGCATTATTTTACTTTAGGCATTATTTTACTTTGGTTCTTTAAGGAGACAAGTCTGAAACTCTGTTCGGGAGAGAAGATTTCGAAACCCTTTTGTTATTTCTTACTTTGATGATCTATTCAATCATGTTGTTTGCTTCATTCTGCATGTCTGAGTAGATCCCTTTTAGGTTTAGGGTTTTCTCATAAAGGATTTCATGGTTTGTTAGATAGATTAATCTGTTAGGGTTCACAATCAATTGAATTCTCACCATAGGTTGTACTCAAGCTAGTTCTAGGTTGACGAATCTGGAATCTAGATTTTAGGATTGTTGATTAGTCACGAAAGTGAGATTGATAACCTGACAGAACCTAGGATGAGCAAAAATAATTATTCTGCAAAGAAATTTGGTTTAATTATTTTGTGAACATATAAAACTTGGACATTTAAAGCTGGTTTAGATCTTTAGGATTTGCAAAGAAATTTGGAATTCTAGGATTTAGACTTAGATAGTTTTCGCAACGAAAGTTGGTTTAATATATCTTAGTGATTTGAGTTCGAGAACAGTGCTTAACCTGAACCCTGTTGATTGATTTGTTTGCATTCCTTGATTTCCTGAGAAATACCCAAGGCCTATATCCTCTCCATTGATTTTACATCTTTTAATTCTGCATATTTATATTCTCGCTTGATTGATTTGGCTTAGCGTAATTTTGATTCTTGAAATCTATTGTGTGATTCTCTGAGTCTTTGTGGTTCGACCCTACTATACTGCACCCACTGCTTTAGTATCCTTAGGGTATTATTTTGAGCATATCAAAATTTGGCGCCGTTGCCGGGGACTCAATTTCGCCATTAGATTATAGATAGGGATTTCGACTAGGTCGTCGGTATCGATCGATACTCCTCCAAGTGTCGATCGATACTGACTATTTTGTTTCGTTTTGTTTTTTGTTTTTTTTAGTATCGATCGATACCTTCCTTGGCGTCGATCGATACCCTGTGTTTTTTGTTATTTACGTTCTTGACTTTTTTGTTTGTGTTTCAGGTGTATGCCTAGACCGGAAACCAGAAGCCACAACGCACAGCTAGTAAACCTTCTCAACGAGGAACTAGCACTTTTGGAACGCACAACAAGAGAGCACGGAGGCCAGCAGAGATGAACAATCCAGTGGTATTGGTTCGTGATGAAGCTGGTTACTTTGAGAGACCATGAGGGTCAATTGTGCAATGAGAGGGGAGAGCGTCTTGATGCAGAGGGGAATGTCATTGCCCCTGCTCCTGTTCCCGACCAGATCATCCCACCCGTTGTTGCTGGACACGCTGGGAATGATGTTGGTTGATCGGGGTATGACAATTGGAGAGTACAACAGGCCTGACCTGTTCTATGCAATCGATCTGCGATTCGCATCCCCACTCTCCAGAGAGATGACTTTGAGCTGAAGCATGCATACTTCTCACTCGTAGGCCAGCATCTGTTTCAGCGTCTTCCTCATGGGCACCCCATGGATCACGTAGAGAGGTTTGAGGACTTGGTCACTAGCATCAAGTATAATGGAGTGTCCTATGATTACCTTATTTGCAAGCTTTCCCATATCTCTCGGGGGAGAAGCTTCTTACTGGCTCAAGATCTCCCGCCTGGTTCGCTCACCACTTGGGAGGACACTAAGAACGCGTTTCTTAACAATTTCTTGATGTGATGCAAGATCCGAGGAGCTCAGAAACAAGATTTCCCAATTCTCTCAGGGAGCAACAAGGCTTTCAAAGCCGCTTGGATCAGACTCAGGTCGTATCAGAGGGATTGTCCTCATCATGGGTTTACTCAGGTTCAGTTGCTTGGTATTTTCTTCAGAGGGATTTGACTGGAGGTATCAGATGGCTCTAGATGCTACGAGCAATGGTAACTTCACACCAGGTATCCCGATGATGCTTATGAGCTAATAGAGAACTTGGCGTCTAGCAATAGCACCAAGAATGCCGACTTAGAGCGAAAGAGGCAGAACGAGAACATTGCTGAGGCACAGATTGTTGAGGGTGCACACGAAGCTAGATTCGGTGCATAATATTGTTGATGGGTAAGGAGAAGAAAACTGTACACTTCGCTGATGAGAAGGGGCGAGAGATGTTAACTATGTTGGTGGTGCCGGTTTTCAGAGTCAGAGGTTTTAGTACTAGCTAGAACAACAGACCAGCTGGTTTTGGGACGGATCAGTATTCACAGAGACCACCACAGAACAGTGGCTACACTCGCACCTACGGGAATTCAAGCTACCAGACTCCGCCGCCTACGACAAAGACAACAAGATTGAAGCCATGTTCGAGCAGAATTCTTTAGGGACAACAGAAGATGACAGTGGACTTCAATGCGAATATGGATGCTATGTACACAGACCTGAACGGAAAGATTGAGAATCTTAGCATCCATCAAAAGAAGCTGGAAACTCAAATCAATCGGGTTTCAGCAACTGTCAAGGGGAAAACAGTTCAAGCGCACGTCAATGCAATCACCATCAGAGGTGAATCTGAGACAGATACGTAAGTATCGATCGACACTCATCAACATCAATCGACACCATTGCAGGTACTTTCACGGGACATCTCCAAACCGTCAGCATTGATCGACACCACACACTCAGTGTCGATCGACACCCTCCTATAGAGACAATGCAGAATCACAGTAATCGATCGATACACACCTGGTATCGATCGAACCCTCACCGACTGAGCAAAGACTGTGAAAAAACCCGAGATTGTCGAGGAGAGAGTCCACAGGCCCAAGCCACCTTTCCTAGACCCCCAGAAGTCTAAGCAGGAGATGGAAGAAGCCAGATGTTATGGCAGCACTGGACAAATCCGGTTTGAACTCCCTGTGACTGATGGAGTCGAGATCTCACATCCACTGAAGAGGTATGCTAAGAGGATGGTTACAAAATGATGTGAGCCCTGAGGAAGCAGCATTGCTGACAAGGGACATTAGTGCAATCCTCCTGAAAAAGACCATCTTAAAGAAAGAGAAGAAGGTGAAAGCTTCTGAACATGTTAGTGCTGTCATTCAGAGTAAGATTCCATGATAACTCAGATTCATGAATTAGTAGTAAGAAACAGATAAGAGAAGAAAATAAGTAAATTATATTAAGATTCAACTAGATTTTTGAGAATTGTAATAAAGTTGTAGTGCTTGTTATTTGCATATTATTTATATTTGGGAGGTTAAGGGAAATGTTTATTTGATTTTGGCTTATAATATTGAGGGAGAGATATTTAATCGTGTTAAATTATGATTAGATAAAAAAGAATGCATATACAAATGTGTGCGTTCTAAAAATATGAGTGAGAAGAATGGATTGGAATGAATTAGGTAAGCATAACTAGGATCAGGAAGCTTTGTGCTAGACTGTTCTATCTCAGCTGGAAGGTTCCCCTTCTCTCTAAGTGATCTCGGCTCTGGCATTAACCTGATGCCTCTCTCTGTTGCTGAACGCCTAGGGATGTCTACCTTCGTCCCAGCAAAGATGTCTCTCATTTTAGCTGACCAATCCAGAAGAATTCCAGAAGGTGTCTTAGAGGATGTTCCACTAATGATCGAAGGCTGTATGATTCCCACAGACTTCGTGGTTTTGGACTATGTTGAGGAACCTCAGGATCCTCTTATTTTGGGAAGATCATTCTTGGCAACAGCTGGTGCCATCATTGATGTGAGAAAAAGACAGGTAGAGCTTGATTTGGGTGGTGCAGTCATGAACTTTGACATGGACAAGCTGAGGAGGAGATCTACCATCGAGGGTCAGACCTATTCTGTAGAGATTTCCTTGGATGAGGGACCAACCACAGAGGTTTCAGACGACATCACTGCTGGCCATGCTCGAATGCTCGACCAGAGTCAAGGAGCATCGATCGATACCACTGTGGGTATCGATCGACACCGACTGCCACCTGCACCTAATGAGCAGTTTGTTGTCGCATCTAAGCGAGCTGATTCGCTTAGTGATTGGAGTGAGGAGTGTCTCTTCAGTAATAAGCTCGAGGAAGAAGCTCCAATAAAAGCCAGAATACTGGCACCAGATGTTGCTCATAGTGGCTCATAGTGGATGCAGCATTTCTATGTACATGTGGCTCATAGTGCTGCGGAAGTGCATTTTGTGGTGAAAGACAATGATATTATTTGATCACAGATCATGGGAGCTGTTGGAATCCCAACCAAGCAGTTGTGTTCAAGGAATAGAATCATTAAGAGTTGTTTCCGATACTTAACAGTAGTGGGGAGACTTGTAAACCGGGTGTTGTGTTGAGTTTGTCTATTCAGTACACTCCAATGGAAAGAATGAGACTTGACGAAATGGGTGTTGGTTTCGGTAATGAGTGTAGGAGTTCATGTTACATATTTTCCTCTGAGGAAAGGCGGTGGGGTTACTCTGTATCAGTATGCTCATGTTAATGTCTTGATGACTGTATCAATGAATTCGATCAGGGGCATTTTTTGTATTTACGATTTGTGTTTTTTTGTTTTGTAGATAACACTCATGGGGTTCATGTTTCTTCTCACATATGCTCTGTCATAGGCAATGTGAGTTTAGTTTGTGATATGCTCAAATATAATATCCTAAAAGTACTAAAAGTACTAAAGCAGTAGCTACAGTATATTAGAGGTTGAACCATAAAGACTCAAGATATCACTCAATAGATTTCATAATTCGAATTAAGCTAAGCAAAATAAATGTAATCAAAAAGCAAACGATAAAAAGTAGTTTGTAAGGTCGATGGAAGAAAACACTAAGCTTAGGGAAATTCGCTAGTAAATCAGAATTGCAGATCAAACAGATTGTCAGGAAAATGTTCAGCACCGTTCTTGAACTTGAATCACGAATATAAAACCAACCAACTTTCGCTGCGAAGATTATCTATGTCTAAAACTAGAATTCCAAATTTCTTTGCAAATCCTATGAATTCAAACAAGCATTAATGATCAGGTTCAATTGTTCACAAAATCCTAAACCAAATTTCTTTGCGAATATATCTTTTGCTCATCAAACACTAGTTCAAGAAATCAACCACACATTCGTGTCAATTAATCAACCCAATAACAGATTCTAGGTCGCGAAGCTAGAATAAGAAATAATCACAAGTCTAGATGAAGAACTCTATGGATTTTCCCTTAACAATTCAGTTCATCCTATTAATTCATCAAACACCTTTGAATGACCCTAGACCTAACAAGGAATATACTCAGACATGGTGAATGAAACAAACATCATGAATAAAATAGATTGCATTAAAGAATAGAGTAAAGAGTACAAAGAGAGTTCCCAAATCTTCTCCCAAAACTCTGCTACAAATCTCTATCTCCGGGTATGAGTTTTCCTAAAAAGTGGCTGAAAATCTAATTATATCCTAAAACACGTTTTGGGCTACATAGTAAATAATAAAATCTTCTGGGCCAAAAGCAGATTCTCCAAACTTGTAGAGAGTTGCGTTCTCTTCCTTGGATGTCGGTATCGACCGATACCATAAGTGGTATCGATCGATAGAAAAGCAGCGAGTCACTTTCCTCCAAGTGTCAGTATCGATCAACACTAGGTGCTGTCGGTCGATACAGAGGCTTCATATCGGCTCCTGACATGCTTGATCCATGTTCAGCTCCAAAATGCTCCAGAAAGCTTCAATAAATCCAATTCAGCTCCAAACGTACTTATATTATGAAAAGACTCTAAAAGACTCCAAGAATACTAGAAAGACTCAATAAAAAGGTTTATATCATGGTCAAAAGCGGGTAAAAACAATGATATATCAACCCCCCAGACTTAGCCTTTGCTATCCCTTAAGCAAACAGAAAACCAAACCAAAGGACGAGGTTTGAAAACACGGAGACTCACCTGTTCTTGAAACACTACAATAACCTTCTTCCTAATGTCTTCTCATTACTTCACCAGTTCCAAATCTAACCACCATGTACTTCTCCGTAGGCATTCGCAACTTCCTAGACTTCACACATTATTTCACAACAATATCTATAAAAACTGTCAATGCCAGTTTCATTGATGTGATCAATGTTCAAGAACCTTCTAGACTCCTTCCCATACAATACTTAAAATTCACTCTCTTCTTTTCTTGTATTTAGTTCCTCTCCCATAGACTTTATTTTATTTCATTCTCTTCCTTTTTTTATGTGCACATACACATCGAGGTTCAATACGCGAGTATTGATGGTGTTTGCCACCAAATCCCCGGTTCTTCCCCTCTCTATGTATCAAAGGCGTAGATGAATAGTGGTATCACGAGAAATTTTTCTAACCTCGCTTCCAACCTCTCTGTGTTCATTCCTTTCATCTTTTCGTGCGTAATTCTTTGACTTAGAGTGAGGAAGAGGTATACCATTACTTTAAAACAGATGGGTTCCTTTGTCAGATATGAATGAGGAATCAAGCTCTATGAACACTAACCACATCAATGAAGTGCACAAAATTTGGCTCAGGTTTCGATGGACTCTGCTGGAAATATGAGTGTCCCCTAGTTAACTGGTCAGTCTTTGGATTTTTCATTAGTCCGATCTAAACTATTAGTTCTGTAACGATGGATACTCAGAAGCAAAGTCAAAACAGTTAATACCGAAGCAAGATCATAGTCTCCTACAAAATTTGACTCAATAAAGTAATTTTGACACAAAAAACAACTAACTCTAAGAAAAACAAACACCATATCACCAACTACCTCCCCCAGACTTGAACAACACTGTCTCCAATGTTATCTAGTCTAGAGATGGAAAAAGAAATCAAAAGAACTGAGTGGTTGATGAAGCGCAAAGAAGTTACCCGTGTGTGATGGTTAGTATCGACTCATACAGACTGGTGTCGATCGATACTCGTGGCAAACTATTGTTCCTTCTCCGTGGATGTGGTATCGATCGATATAGACTGGTGTCGATCAATACTACTCAGCTGAACCTGGTTCACGTGAAAACGCAAGACACAAAAACGAAAATAAGATTACCAGTGGGTGGCCTCCCACCAAGCGCTTGTTTGATGTCAGTAGCTTGACATGGTAATTGTTCAGGCATTGGGTGGTTTAGCCAGAGGCATTATGTGACCATCTGGGATTGCGGCTTTCGCCCAATAGTGTTTCACCCGCTGTCCATTGATAGTGAATTCCTTGCCTTCAGCATTTATCAGCACGATTGCACCGTGTGGGCAGACTTCAGCATTTATCAGCTTGGTAGCCCATGCTGCCTTGTGCTTGATCTCAACCGGAAAGTGACACGCTTTCCCGTACAGCGAGTGAAATGGTGTGGTACCAAGTGGTGTCTTGAAAGCGGTCCTATTGGCCCAAAGTGCATCGTCTAACTTCGCAGCCCAATCCTTCCGTGTGGTGCCAACTATTTTCTCCAGAATCTCTTTGATTTGTCTGTTGGAGACCTCAACTTGCCCGCTCGTCTGAGGATGATAAGGAGTGGCCACGCGATGATGCACACCATATTTCTTCATCAACTTTTCGAAAACTTTGTTAATAAGGTGAGTGCCACCATCACTTATAACAATCTGAGGTATTCCAAATCGAGGGAAATAATGGTCTTGACCAACTTCAGGACCACCGAAGAATCATTGGTTGGACTAGCAATTGCTTCTACCCATTTGGAGACATAGTCCACATGAACCAAGATGTACTTATTCTGCCCCGCCGGAGGAAAAGGACCCATAAAATTAATGCCCCAACAGTCAAAACCTTCGACCTCGAGGATGAAGTTCTGTGGCATCTCATGTCGCTTACTGATCTTCCCTCTCCTTTGGCAGACATCGCATTGCGAGATAAAGGCGTTAGTGTCCTTGAACATAGTAGGCCACCAAAAGCCTCCTTGAAGAACCATGGAAACCGTCTTGAAAATAGTGAAGTGGCCAGCATACTCAGACCCATGACAATGATACATTACCTCTGGTACCTCAGACTCTACGATACATCTCCTGTACATCCCATCAGAACAGTGCTTGTACAAGTAAGGTTTATCCCAGAAGAATCTCCTGACGTCGCGCATAAATTTCTTCCTGTCATACTTCTTGAGGTGCTCTTGCTCGTCCTCTGCAGCAAGGTAATTGGCTATGTCAGCATACCATGATCGAGCAGGAGTAGTCACAACAGCTAGAAACTCCTCAGCATAAGAGTCACCCGTGTTTGAAACAACTTCTGCATGTGTAGGGTATCGATTAATACTGGGTGGGTGTCGATCGATACCGAGGCTCTGAACTCGGGGAAATTTCAGAATCTCAGGAAAAGAATGTTGTGAATCTTAGTCTCGATGAAGTAAATCTTATCCTCAGGTAGGAAATTATCAAGTCTTGATGAAGAACTCTATGGATTTTCCCTTAACAATTCAGTTCATCCTAACAATTCATCAAACACCTTTGAATAACCCTACACCTAACAAGGAATCTACTCAGTCATGGTGAATGAAACAAACATCATGAATAAAATAGATTGCATTAAAGAATAGAGTAAAGAGTACAAAGAGGGTTCCCAAATCTTCTCCCAAAACTCTTCTACAAATCTCTATCTCCGGGTATGAGTTTTTCTAAAAAGTGGCTGAAAAACCTAATTATATCCCAAAACACGGTTTGGGCTAATATTGTAAATAATAAAGTCTTCTGGGCCAAAAGCAGATTTTTCAAACTTGTAGAGGGTCGCGTTCTCTCTCTTGGATGTCGGTATCGACCGATACCATAAGTGGTATTGATCGATAGAGAAGCAGCTAGTCACGTCCCTTCCAAGTATTAGTATCGATCGATAGGTGGTGTCGGTCGATACAGAGGCTTCATATCAGCTCCCGAACTGCTTGATCTATGTTCAGCTCCAAAATGCTCTAGAAAGCTTCAATAAATCTAATTCAGCTTCAAACGTACCTAAATCCATAAAAGACTCTAAAAGACTCCAAGAATACTAGAAAGACTCAATAAAAAGGACTTATATCATGGTCAAAAGCGGGTAAAAACCATGATATATCAACCCATCCAGACTTAGCCTTTGCTTGCCCTCAAGCAAACAGAAAACCAAACCAAAGGACGAGGTTTGAAAACACGGAGACTCACCTATTCGTGAATCACTGCAATGACCTTCTTTTTAATGTCTTCTCATTACTTCACCACTTCCAAATCTAACCACCATGTACTTCTCCGTAGACATTCGCAGCTCCCTAAACATCACACATAATTTCACAACATTATCCATAAAAACTGTCAATGCCAGTTTCATCGCTGTAATCAATGTTCAAGAACCTTCTAAACTCTTTCACATACGCTATCATGACAAAAGAACCACCAAAAATTCACTCTCTTCTTTTCTGGTATTTAGTTCCTCTCCCATAGACTTTATTTTATTTCATTCTCTTCCTTTTTTTATGTGCACATACACATCGAGGTTCGATACGCGAGTATTGATGGTGTTTGCCACCAAATCCCCGGTTCTTCCCCTCTCTATGTATCAAAGGCGTAGATGAATAGTAATATCACGGGAAATTTTTCTAACTTTGCTTCCAACCTCTCTGTGTTCATTCCTTCTAAATAGAATAATGGGATCACTGAAAATTTTCCTAACCCTCCACTTAGAAGAAAATCCTTTCATCTTTTCGTGCGTAATTCTTTGACTTAGAGTGAGGAAGAGGTATACCATTACTTTAAAACAGATGGGTTCCTTTGTCAGATATGAATGAGGAATCAAGCTCTATGAACACTAACCACATCAATGAAGTGCACAAAATTTGGCTCAGGTTTCGATGGACTCTGCTGGAAATATGAGTGTCCCCTAGTTAACTGGTCAGTCTTTGGATTTTTCATTAGTCCGATCTAAACTATTAGTTCTGTAACGATGGATACTCAGAAGCAAAGTCAAAACAGTTAATACCGAAGCAAGATCATAGTCTCCTACAAAATTTGACTCAATAAAGTAAATTTGACACAAAAAACAACTAACTCTAAGAAAAACAAACACCATGTCAGCAACTACCTCCCCTAGACTTGAACAACACTGTCTCCAATGTTATCTAGTCTAGATATGGAAAAAGAAATCAAAAGAACTGAGTGGTTGATGAAGCGCAAAGAAGTTAACCGTGTGTGATGGTTAGTATCGACTCATACAGACTGGTGTCGATCGATACTCGTGACAAGCTATTGTTCCTTCTCCGTGGATGTGGTATCAATCGATATAGACTGGTGTCGATCGATACTACTCAGCTGAACCTGGTTCACGTGAAAACACAAGACACAAAAACGAAAATAAGATTGAAAGTGAAAACTTATATACAGGCTTACCAGTGGGTGGCCTCCCACCAAGCGCTTGTTTGATGTCATTAGCTTGACATGGTAATTGTTCAGGCATTGGGTGGTTTAGCCAGAGGCATTATGTGACCATCTGGGATTGCGGCTTTCGCCCAATAGTGTTTCACCCGCTGTCCATTGATAGTGAATTCCTTACCTTCAGCATTTATCAGCACGATTGCACCGTGTGGGCAGACTTCCTTGATTCTGTAGGGATCTAACCAACGAGAACACAATTTTCCAGGGAATAACTGCAAACGAGAGTTATACAGAAGTACCTGGTCATTGGGTTCAAAGTGGTGAGAGAGGATCTTCTTGTCGTGATATGCCTTAGTCCTTTCCTTGTATAGTTTCGAGTTTTCATAGGCGAGGTTCCTAATCTCATCCAGCTCGTTCAATAGTACCAATCGCCTTTGTGCAGCAGACTTGATATCAAAATTCATCAGCTTGGTAGCCCATGCTGCCTTGTGCTTGATCTCAACCGGAAAGTGACACGCTTTCCCGTACAGCGAGAGAAATGGTGTGGTACCAAGTGGTGTCTTGAAAGCGGTCCTATAGGCCCAAAGTGCATCGTCTAACTTCGCAGCCCAATCCTTCCGTGTGGTGCCAACTATTTTCTCCAGAATCTCTTTGATTTGTCTGTTGGAGACCTCAACTTGCCCGTTCGTCTGAGGATGATAAGGAGTGGCCACGCGATGATGCACACCATATTTCTTCATCAACTTTTCGAAAACCTTGTTAATAAAGTGAGTACCACCATCACTTATAACGATCTGAGGTATTCCAAATCGAGGGAAATAATGGTCTTGAACAACTTCAGGACCACCGCATAATCATTGGTCGGACTAGCAATTGCTTCTACCCACTTGGAGACATAGTCCACATGAACCAAGATGTACTTATTCTGTCGCGCTGGAGGAAAAGGACCCATAAAATCAATGCCCCAACAGTCAAAACCTTCGACCTCGAGGATGAAGTTATGTGGCATCTCATGTCGCTTACTGATCTTCCCTCTCCTTTGGCAGACATCGCATTGCGAGATGAAGGCGTGAGTGTCCTTGAACATAGTAGGCCACCAAAAGCCTGCTTGAAGAACCTTGGAAACCGTCTTGAAAGTAGCGAAGTGGCCAGCATACTCAGACCCATGACAATGATACATTACCTCTGGTACCTCAGACTCTGCGATACATCTCCTGTACATCAAATCAGAACAGTGCTTGTACAAGTAAGGTTTATCCCAGAAGAATCTCCTGACGTCGCGCATAAATTTCTTCCTTTCATACTTCTTGAGGTGCTCTTGCTTGTCCTTTGCAGCAAGGTAATTGGCTATGTCAGCGTACCATGATCGAGCAGGAGTAGTCACAATAGCTAGAAACTCCTCAGCATAAGAGTCACCCGTGTTCGAAACAGCTTCTGCAGGTTTAGGGTATCGATCAATACTGGGTGGGTGTCGATCGATACCGAGGCTCTGAACTCGGGGAAATTTCAGAATCTCAGGAAGAATGTTGTGAATCTCAGTCTCGATGAAGTAAATCTTATCCCCAGGTAGGAAATTATCAAGTCTATATGAAGAACTCTATGGATTTTCCCTTAACAATTCAGTTCATCCTAACAATTAATCAAACACCTTTGAATAACCCTAGACCTAACAAGGAATCTACTCAGACATGGTGAATGAAACAAACATCATGAATAAAATAGATTGCATTAAAGAATAGAGTAAAGAGTACAAAGAGGGTTCCCAAATCTTCTCCCAAAACTCTTCTACAAATTTCTATCTCTGGGTATGAGTTTTTCTAAAAAGTGGCTGAAAAACCTAATTATATCCTAAACCACGTTTTGGGCTAATATTGTAAATAATAAAGTCTTCTGGGCCAAAAGCAGATTCTTCAAACTTGTAGAGGGTCCCGTTCTCTTCCTTGGATGTCGGTATCGACCGATACCATAAGTGGTATCGATCGATAGAGAAGCAGCTAGTCACGTCCCTTCCAAGTGTTAGTATCGATCGATAGGTGGTGTCGGTCGATACAGAGGTTTCATATCAGCTCCCGAACTGCTTGATCTATGTTCAGCTCCAAAATGCTCCAGAAAGTTTCAATAAATCTAATTCAGCTTCAAACGTCCCTAAATCCAGAAAAGACTCTAAAAGACTCCAAGAATACTAGAAAGGCTCAATAAAAAAGACTTATATCATGGTCAAAAGCGGGTAAAAACCATGATATATCAACCCATCCAGACTTAGCCTTTGCTTGCCCTCAAGCAAAAAGAAAACCAAACCAAAGGACGAGGTTTGAAAACACGGAGACTCACCTATTCTTGAAACACTGCAATGACCTTCTTTTCAATATCTTCTCATTACTTCACCACTTCCAAATCTAACCACCATGTACTTCTCCGTAGGCAGTCGCAGCTCCCTAGACATCACACATTATTTCACAACATTATCCATAAAAACTGTAAATGCTAGTTTCATCGCTGTGTTCAATGTTCAAGAACCTTCTAGACTCTTTCCCATACGCTATCATGACAAAAGAACCACCCAAAATTCACTCTCTTCTTTTCTGGTATTTAGTTCCTCTCCCCCAGACTTATTTGATTTCATGCTCTTCTTTTTTATGTGCACATACACGTCGAGGTTCGATACGTGAGTATTGATGGTGTTTGCCACCGAATCCACGGTTCTTCCCCTCTCTATGTATCAAAGGCGTAGGCGAATAGTGGTATCACGGGAAATTTTCCTAACCTCACTTCCAACCTCTGTGTGATCATTCCTTCTAAGCAGAATAATGGGATCATTGGAAATTTTCCTAACCCTCTACTTAGAAGAAAATCATTTCATCTTTTCGTGCTTAATTCTTGGACTTAGAGTGAGGAAGAGGTATACCATTACTTTAAAACAGATGGGTTCCTTTGTCAGATATGAATGACGAATCAAGCTCTATGAACACTAACCACATCGATGAAGTGCAAAAAGTTTGGCTCAGGTATCGATGGACTCTGCTGGAAACATGAGTGTCCCTTAGTTAACTGGGTAGTCTTTGCATTTTTCATTAGTCTGATCTGAAATACTGGTTCGGTAACAATGGATACGTAGAAGCAAAGTTAAGACAGTGGATATAGAAGCAAGATCATAATCTCCTACAAAATTTGACTCAATAAAGAGATTTGACACAAAAACAACTCTCTATGAAAAACAAACACCATGTCAGTAACTACCTACCCCAGACTTAAACAACATTGTCGCCAGTGTTATCTAGCCTAGAGATGGCAAAAGAAATCAAAAGAACTGAGTGGTTGATGAAGCGCAAAGAAGTTAACCGTGTGTGTTGGTTAGTATCGACCGATATTGCCTGGTACGATTGATACCGGGTGTCTGTCGAGACAGAGACTTCTTTTTCATGATACTGGGTGGTGGGTGTCGACCGATACCATAAGTGGTATCGATCGATACTCATGGCAAGCTATCGTTCCTTCTTCGTGGATGTGGTATCAATCGATACAGACTAGTGTCGTTCGATACTGCTCAGCTGAACCTTGTTCACGTGAAGACACAAGACACAAGAACGAAAAGAAAATTGAAAGTGAAGACTTATATACAGACTTACTAGTGGGTTGCCTCCCACCGAGCACTTGTTTAATGTCATTAGCTTGACATGAAAAATTTTTAGGCGTTGGGTGGTTCAGCTTCTGTAGGTGTAGGGTATCGACCGATACTGGATGGGTGTCGATCGATACCAAGGCTATGAACTCGAGAAAATTTCAGAATCTTGGCAGGAATGCTGTGAATCTCAGTCTCGATGAAGTAGATCGTCTCCTCAGGTAGGGAATCATCAATAGGCGCGACTTCATCAATCCTCATCCTCGAGAGATAGTCTGCAACTCCATTCTCGACACCCTTTTTGTCTTTAACTTTAATGTCAAAGCCTTGGAGCAAAAGAACCCAACGACTTAGGCGAGGGAGATCCTTGTTCTGGAGCAGATACTTGAGAGCAGCATGATCGGTATGAACAATCACCTTGCTCCCAATCAGATAAGAGCAAATTTCTCAAAAGAGAAGACGACTCCGAGTAACTCTTTCTATGTAGTGTTGTAGTTCCTCTGAGCATCATCCAATGTTCTGCTGGCATAGTAGATAACATGGAGTTTCTTGTCCTTCCTCTGACCAAGAACTGAACCAACTGCAAAGTCGCTCGCATCGCACATAATCTCGAAAGGAAGGTTCCAATATGGCGGTTGATACTAACCAATGCCTTCTTAATCTGCCCGAATGCAACAAGGCACTCGAGTGTGAAATTGAAGGTGATATCCTTGCATAGAAGGGTGGTTAGTGGGCGGGCTAGCTTGGAGAAGTCCTTGATGAATCGTCAATAAACCCCGGCATGACCACGGAAGCTTTGAATATCCTTCACAGATTGTGGCGGTTGAAGGCTCGTCATAACTTGAATCTTAGCTTTGTCAACCTCGATCCAAACCTTAGAAACCTAGTGCCCAGAACAATACCCTCCTGAACCATAAAATGGCACTTTTCCCAGTTAAGGACCAGGTGCTTCTCCGCACACCTCTGTAGTACCTTGCATAGGTTATCTATACAGCCTTTGAATGAAGATCCGTAAACGGAAAAATCATCCATTAACACCACCATAAACTCCTCAATCATGTCTGAAAAGATTGACATCATACACCATAAGGACATGTAAATGGCATTCTTCTGTAAGTGAATGTGCCATAAGGACATGTAAATGTCGTCTTCTCCTGATCATCCGGATTTATCGGAATCTGGAAGAAACCTGAGAACCCATCGAGAAAGCAGTAGTATGGGTGACTTGCTAACCTCTCCAGCATCTGATCGATGAACAACAGTGGAAATTGATCCTTCCTTGTAGCAGCATTCAATTTCCTTATTGGGATCAGCTCATCCTTCTCGTTTTTCACCACAATGATCCCTCCTTTCTTAGGTACCACATGAACTGGACTGACCCAAGAACTGTCTGAGATGGCGTAGATGATCCCTGCTTCCAGAAGTTTCATAATCTCCTTTTTGATCACTTCTTTCAGATTCGGGTTAAGCCTCCTCTAATGCTCGATCAAAACTTTTGATTCGTCCTCCAGATGAATCTGATGCATTCATAGGTCCGGTGATATACCTGAAATGTCATTAAGAGAATAGCCAAGAGCTTTGCGATACTTGCGTAGCTTGCTCAGTAGTATGGTAACCTCTACGTTGTTCAACGAAGAATTAACAATTAGAGGATATGTGGAATTAGGACCAAGAAAAACATACCTTATATTGGCTGGGAGTGGTTTAAGTTTGATCTTAGGAGCTCTCTCCTCACTCCAATCACCAAACGAATCAGTTCGCTTAGATGTAACGACCAATTTTTCAGGTGGAGGTGGGCGATGTCGATTGATACTGTCAGTGGCATCAGTCCATACTCCTTGGCTGTTGTTAAGTGGTCTCGTGTATCCAGCAACAACATCACTTGAGCGTACTTCAGAACCAGCTGAACATACCAGTGCTCTCTCTCGCGGACTCTCAGAATGTATCCCCTTGAAGCACTCGTCAGATTTGTCGCTGAAAGTGTCTACCAAGAACGTTTGCCCATCAATAGTCGGTTTTCATCATCCTCTCCATGTTGAAAGTCATGACCAAATCACCGATGTTAAGAGATATCTTTCCATTCTTACAATCGATCAAAGCTCCGGCTTTTGCTAGAAAGGGTCTTCCAAGAATGAGTGGATCCTTTGGCTCTGTGTCGTACTCCAGGACAATGAAATCAGTTGGGACTAAGCAGTCCCCGATCGTTATCAGAACATCTTCAAGTAATCCCTCGAGAAATCGAACTGAGCGATCACCTAAAATAAGAGAAATTCTGGTAAGCGTGAGATCCGTCATTCCCATTTGCTTAGCCACAAAGTATGGCATAAGGTTGACACTGGAGCTAAGATCGTAGAGAGACGGCTCAAATCTTTCTGTAAAGATTGTGTAGTCTAACACAAAACTTCTTGGGTCTGGTAGCTTCTCTAGAATCTTGTTGAGCAGGATCGCACTGCACTCATTAGTGATCTTCATCACTCCCTCCTCAAGGTTCACATTGCTTGATACCATCTGCTTGATATATCCCCTGAGAGCTCGTGAAGTCATGATAGCATCGAAAAAAGGAAGCTCAACAATCAATTTCTCTACCATTGCTTTACATCTGTTGTTTTCCACTTCCTTCTTGATCTTGGTAGGAGGTCGAGGGAAGGGTATCTTGGGAACGTAGATTCTTCCTGTACTCAACGCAGTCTGTTTCTTCTCGACTTCTGGGCTAGCGTTGATCAATGCACGTGGCTTTGAAACATCCTTGGCAGATCCTTGGACAAGTATCGATCGATGTTGTTTGGTATCGACCGATACTGGGTGGGTGCCGATCGATACTGGGGCTATTGAAACGTCCTCGGTAGATCCTTGGACATGTATTGGTCGATGTTGTCTGATATCGACCAATACTGGGAGGGTGTTGATCGATACTTGGGCTATTGAAACGTCCTCGACAGATTGGACAGGTATCGGTTGATGTTGTCTAGTATCGACCGATACTGGGTGGGTGTCGATCGATACTGGGGCGATTTTGGGAGTCTCATTATCATCATTTGCAGCAAGATCGACGAAATTCTTTGCAGTATAGGTTTTCTTCACTCATGGTCTGACTTCTTTTCCAATCCTCAAGGTGATAACATGAATATGTTTCTTTGGATTCACTGTTTTCCCTGGAAGAAAACCATCTTGTCTTTTAACTGCTTCCGTGGTCTGAGCAACTTGAGTTTCCAGCTTCTTCTGATGCATACTAAGGGCTTCAATCTTTCCATTCAGATCGATGTACATGGCGTCCATCTTCCCATTGAAATCAACAGTCATCTTCTACTGCCCCTCAAGAATCTGTTCAAGCATGGATTCAACCTTGTTCTTCTGAGTCTTGGGTGACTGGGTTTGGTAAGATCAACTCCCGTAAGTGCGAGTGTAACCACTGTTCTGCATCGGTTTCTGGGCAAAGGAGTTTGCTCCGAAACCTGAGGGCTTGAAATCAGATTCGAATCCTCCTCGCTGAGAATTGTTGGTGAAACCTTGGTTGTTGTTAAACTGATACGTTTGATTCTGAAAACCATTTCCACCAATGTAGTTAACGTCCTCGGCTTCACCCTCATCTATATTCTCGACCACTTCAGCAAAGTGTACAGCCTTCTTCTTCTTGCCAATCAACAAGTTATGCACTGAATCCAGCTTTGCGTGCACATCAGCATTCTGCGATCTATCAATGTTCCCATTCTGCTTCTTGTGCTCGTAATCTGCATTCTTGGTGCTATTCCTAGACGCCAAGTTCTCAATAAGCACATAAGCATCTTCGGGATATCTTGGGTTGAAATTACCATTGCTCGCAGCATCCAAAGCCATCTGATATCTCCAATCGATCCCTCGGAAGAAAATACCCAGCAACTGAACCTGTGTGAACCTGTGATGCGGACAATCTCTCTGATAAGATCTGAATCTCACCCAAGCAGCCTTAAACGCCTTTGTTGCTCTCTGAGAAAATTTGTAAATCTTGTTCCTTAACTCCTTGGATCTCGCATAATCGTAGAAGTTGTTCAGAAACGCGTTCTTCGTCTCTTCCCAGGTGCTCAAAGATCCAGGAGGTAACTACTTCAGCCAGTAAGCTGCATCCCCACCAAGAGAGTATGGGGAAAAGCTTACAAAAAAGGAACTCATTGCGCACTCCATTAAACTTGATACTAGTGACCAAATCCTCAAACCTCTCAATGTGATCCGTGGGATGCTCGTGAGAAAGACCATGAAAAGGGTGCTAGCCCAAAAGAGTGTAGTATGCAGGCTTCAGCTCAAAGTCATTCCTCTGAAAGGTGGGAATACGAATTGCAGATCGATTGGCATAGAACTGATCGGGTCTGTTGTACTTTCCAAGCATTGTGGCGCGATAAACCAGAACGTTCTGACAGCCTCGTGGGCTACTGGTATTGGGATATCGATTTTCCCCTCTACATCAAGTCGCTGTCCTTGCTCATTACATAGATGGCCTTCCTGATCTCTCAAAACCCCAGCCTCATCGCGAGCGAGCACAATTGGATTATTCATATCTGCTTGCTTCTTTTGCTTCCTAGCCCTGCGCTCTAATTCAGCTAGTTCCTTGTTGGACATATTAGTCAATTGCGTGTTTTTGTTCCTTCTGGTTTCACAATTAGGCATACACCTGAAACACAAAAGTGAAAGCACGTAAGTAACATGAATTATGACGAGTATCGATCGATACCAGATGGGTGTCGATTGATGCTCGACGAACTTAGTCGAAATTCTAAGCTAAAATCTAATGGCAAAATTAGAGTCCCCGGCAACGGCGCCAAAATTTGATATGCTCAAATATAATACCCTAAAAGTACTTAAGCAGTAGCTGCAGTATATTAGGGGTCGAATATAATTAAAAATAGTAAACGATTAAAAACGGTTTGTAATATCAATGGAGAAAACGTTAAGCCTAGGGAAATTCACCGGTAAATCAGAACTGTAAATCAAACATATTGTCAGGAATATATTAAGCACCGCTCTTGAACTTGAAACACGAATATAAAACAAACCAACTTTCGCTGCGAAGATTATCTATATCTAAACCTTGAATTCCAAATTTCTTTGCAAATCCTATGAATTCAAACAAGCATGAATGATCAGGTTAAACTGTTCACAAAATCCTAAACTAAATTTCTTTGCGAATAGATCTTTTGCTCACCCAACACTAGTTCAAGAAATCAATCACACTTTCGTGCCAATTAATCAACCTAATATCAGATTCTAGGTCGCGAAGCTAGAATAAGCAATAAACACAAGTATAGATAAAGAACTCTATGGATTTTTCCTAACAATTCAATTCAACCTAACAATTCATCAAATACCTTTGAATAACCCTAAACCTAACAAGGAATCTACTCAGACATGGTGAATGAAACAAACATCATGAATAAAATAGATTGCATTGAAGAAATAGAGTAAAGAACACAAAGAGGGTTCCAAATCTTCTCCTAAAACTCTGCTACAATAATCTCTATCTCCGGGTATGAGTTCTCTCTCTAAAAGTGACTGAAAAACCTAATTATATCCTCCAACACGTTTTGGGCTTAATAATAAAGTCTTCTGGGCCAAAAAGCAGATTCCTCAAACTTGTAGAAAGTCGCGTTCTCTTCTTTGCACGTTGGTATCGATCGATAAAGAAGCAGCGAGTCACGTTCCTTCCAAGTGTCAGTATCGATCGACACTTGGTGGTGTCGGTCGAGACACACACTTCATATCGGCTCCCGAACTGCCTGATCCATGTTCAGCTCCAAAATGCTCCAAAATGCTCTAGAAAGCTTGAATAAGTCCAATTCAGCTCCAAACGTACATAAATCCTGAAAAGACTCTAAAAGACTCCAAAAACACTAGAAAGACTCAATAAAAATGACTTATATCATGGTTAAAAGCGGGTTAAAACCATGATATATCATATATTCAGAAGCAAAGTCAAAACAGTGAATACAGAAGCAAGATCGTAGTCTCCTACAAAATTTGACTCAATAAAGTAATTTTGACACAAAAACACCTAACTCTAAGAAAAACAAACACCATGTCAGCAACTACCTTCCCCAGACTTGAACAACACTGTCCCCAGTGTTATCTAGTTTAGAGATGGAAAAAGAAATCAAAAGAACTGAGTGGTTAATGAAGCGCAAAGAAGTTACCCGTGTGTAATGGTTAGTATCGACCGATACAGACTGATGTCGATCGATACTCGTGGCAAGTTATTGTTCCTTCTCCATGGATATGGTATCGATCGATACAGACTGGTGTCGATCGATACTGCTCAGCTGAACCTGGTTCACATGAAAACACAAGACACAAAAATGAAAATAAGATTGAAAGTTAAGACTTATATACAGACTTACCAGTGGGTGGCCTCCCACCAAGTGCTTGTTTAATGCCATTAGCTTGACATGGTAATTGTTCAGGCATTGGGTGGTTTAGCCAGAGGCATTATGTGAGCATCTGGGTTTGCGGCTTTCGCCCAATTGTGTTTCACCCGTTTTCTATTGAAAGTGAATTCCTTCCCTTCAGCGTTTATCAGCACGATTGCACCGTGTGGGCAGACTTCCTTGATTCTGTAGGGACCTAACCAATGAGAACGCAATTTTCTAGGGAATAACTGCAAACGAGAGTTATACAGAAGTATCTGGTCATTGGGTTCAAAGTGGCGAGAGAGGATCTTCTTGTCGTGATATGCCTTAGTCATTTCCTTGTACAGCTTCGAGTTTTCATAGACGAGGTGCCTAATCTCATCCAGCTCGTTCAGTTGGACCAATCGCCTTTGTGCAGCAGACTTGATATCAAAATTCATCAGCTTGGTAGCCCATGCTACCTTGTGCTGGATCTCAACCGGAAGGTGACACGCCTTTCCGTACAGCAAGTGAAATGGTGTGGTACCAAGTGGTGTCTTGAAAGCAATCCTATAGGCTCAAAGTGCATCGTCTAACTTCGCACCCCAATCCTTCCGTGTGGTGCCAACTGTTTTCTCCAGAATCTCTTTGATTTGTCTGTTGGAGACTCAACTTGCCCACTCGTCTGAGGATGATAAGGAGTGGCCACGCGATGATGCACACCATATTTTTTCAAAAACCTTGTTAACAAAGTGAGTGCCACCATCACTTATAACGATCTGAGGTACTCCAAATCGAGGGAAAATAATGGTATTGAACAACTTTATTGGTCGGACTAGCAATTGCTTCTACCCACTTAGAGACATAGTCCACATGAACCAAGATGTACTTATTATGCCGCGACGGAGGAAAAGGACCCATAAAATTAATGCCCCAACAGTTAAAATCTTCGACCTTGAGGATGAAGTTTTGTGGCATCTCATGTCGCTTACTGATCTTCCCTCTCCTTTGGCAGACATCGCATTGCGAGATAAAGGCGTGAGTGTCCTTGAACATAGTAGGCCATCAAAAGCCTGCTTGAAAAACTTTGGAAACCATCTTGAAAGTAGCAAAGTAGCCAGCATACTCAGACACATGACAATGATACAACACCTCTGGTACCTCAGACTCTGCGATACATCTCCTGTACATCCCATCAAAACAGTGCTTGTACAAGTAAGGTTCATCCCAGAAGAATCTCCTGACGTCGCGCATAAATTTCTTCCTTTCATACTTCTTGAGGTGCTCTGGCTCGTCTTCTGCAGCAAGGTAGTTGGTTATGTCAGCGTACCATGGTCGAGCAGGAGTAGTCATAGCAGCTAGAAACTCCTCAGCATAAGAGTCACCCGTGTTCGAAATAGCTTCTGCAAGTGTAGGCTATCGATCGATACTAGGTGGGTGTCGATCGATACCGAGGCTCTGAACTCGGGAAATTTCAGAATCTTAGCAGGAATGTTGTGAATCTCAGTCTCGATGAAGTAAATCTTCTCCTCAGATAGGGAATCATCAAGTCTAGATGAAGAATTCTATGGATTTTCTCTTAACAATTCAGTTCATCCTAACAATTCATAAAACACCTTTGAATAACCCTAGACCTAACAAGGAATCTACTCAGACATGGTGAATGAAACAAACATCATGAATAAAATAGATTGCTTTAAAGAATAGAGTAAAGAGTACAAAGAGGGTTCCCAAATCTTTTCACAAAACTCTGCTACAAATCTCTATCTCTGGGTATGAGTTTTCCTAAAAAGTGGCTGAAAAACCTAATTATATCCTAAAACACGTTTTGGGCTATATTGTAAATTCTTCAATATTTGTAGAGAGTCGCGTTCTCTTCCTTGGATGTCGGTATCGACCGATACCATAAGAACACGTAAATGGCATTCTTCTGTAAGCGAATGTGCCATAAGGACATGTAAACGTTGCGGTCGAGCGTTCTTGTAACGTCAAGAAATCTATGATCATCTCGAACTGCATCCCAGGTGCGACATGCTGACCACATTAATTCTACAACTGTTCAGCTATTAGTACGAGGGAACCTTCTCCTGATCATCCGGATGTATCAGAAACTGGAAGAAACCTGAGTACCCATTGAGAAAGCAGTAGTATGGGTGACTTGCTAACCTCTCTAGCATCTGATTGATGAACGACAGTGGGAAGTGATCCTTCCTTGTAGCAGCATTCAGCTTCCTGTAGCACTACACATCCGGTGACCAGTGATCGTCCTTGTTGGGATCAGCTCATCCTTCTCATTTTTCACCACAGTGATCCCTCCTTTCTTAGGTACTACGTGAATTGGACTAACCCAAAAGTTGTCTGAGATAGCATAGATGATTCATGCTTCCAGAAGTTTCATGATCTCCTTTCTGACCACAACTTTCAGATTCGGGTTCAGCCTCCTCTGATGCTCGATCGCAGCTTTCGACTCGTCCTCCAGATGAATCTGATGCATGCAAAAGTCGGTGAACACCTGAAATGTCATCAAGAGAATAGCCAAGAGCTTTACGATACTTGCGCAGCTTGCTCAGCAGTAAGGCGACCTCTGCGTTGTTCAATGAAGAATTGACAATTACAGGATATGTGGAATTAGGACCAAGAAAAACATACCTTAGATCGGCTAGGAGTGGTTTAAGTTCGATCTTAGGAGCTCTTTCCTCACACTAGTCACCAAATAACTCGACTTGCTTAGACGTAACGACCAACTCTTCAGGTGAAGGTGGGCGGTGTCGATCGATACTGTTAGTGGTATCGGTCGATACTCCTCGATCGTTGTCAAGCATCCTGGCGTATCCAACAACAACATCACTTGAGCGTACTTCGGAATCAGCTGAACAGACCAGTGCTCTCTCTAGCGGATTCTCAAGATGTATCCCTATAAAGTACTCATTAGATATGTCATCGATAGTGTCTACCAAGAACGTTTTCCCATCAATAGTCAGTTTTTTTATCATCCTCTCTATGTTGAAAGGCATGACCAAATCACGGATGTTAAGAGATATCTTCCCATTCTTACAATCGATCAGAGCTCTGGCTATTGCTTGAAAGGGTCTTCCAAGAATGAGTGGATCGTTTGGCTCTGCATCGTACTCCAGGACAATGAAATCAGTTGGGATTAAGCAGTCTCCAATCGTTATTGGAACATCTTCGAGTAATCCCTCGGGAAATCGAACTGAGCGATCAGCTAGAATCAGAGAAATTCTGGTAGGTGTGAAATCCGTTATTCCCATTCGCTTAGCCATGAAGTATGGCATAAGGTTGACATTGGAGCCAAGATTCTCTGGTAGCTTCTCTAGAATCTTGTTAAGCAGGATCGCACTACACTCATGAGTAATCCTCATCACTCCCTCCTCAAGGTTCACATTGCTTGATACCATCCGCTTGATATATCTCCTTAGAGCTGGTGAAGTCATGATAGCATCGACAAAAGGAAGCTCAACAATCAATTTCTTTACCATTGCTTTACATCTGTTGTTTTCCACTTCCTTCTTGGTCTTGGTAGGAGGTCGAGGGAAGGGTATCTTGGGAACGTAGATTCTTCCTGTACTCAATGCAGTCTGTTTCTTCTCGACTTCAGGGCTAGCGTCGATCAATGCAGGTGGCTTTGCAACGTCCTCGGCTGATCCTTGGACAGGTATCGATCGATGCTCTCTGGTATCAGTCGATACTGGAGCGATTTCGGGAGTTTCATCGTTGTCATCTTCAGCAAGTTCAACGAACTTCTTTGCAGTATAAGCCTTCTTCACCCCTGGAATGACTTCTTTTCCATTCCTCAAGGTGATAGCATGAACATGTCCCCTTGGATTCAATGTTTTCCCTGGAAGAAAACCATCTTTTCTCTTAACTGCTTCCGCTGTTTGAGCAACTTGAGTTTCCAACTTCTTCTGATGAATGTTAAGGGCTTCAATCTTTCCATTCAGATCGATGTGATATATCATGGTTTTTACCTACTTTAAACCATGATACGTTTGGAGCTGAATTAGACATATTGAAGCTTTCTAGAGCATTTTGGAGCTGAACATGGATCAAGCAGTTCGGGAGCCGATATGAAGCCTGTGTATCGATCGACACCACCTAGTGTCGGACGATACTGACACTTGGAAGGAACGTGACTCACTGCTTTGCTATCGATCTATACCACTTATGGTATCGGTCAATACCGACGTCCAAGGAAAAGAACGTGAATCTCTTCAAGTTTGAAGAATCTGCTCTTTGGCCCGGAAGACTTTATTATTTACAATTAAGCCCATACCGTGTTTTGAGGATATAATTAGGTTTTTCAATCACTTTTTAGACAGAACTGATAGAGATTACTGTAGCAGAGTTTTGGGAGAAGATTTGGAACCCTCTTTGTATTCTTTACTCTATTTTCTTTAATGCAATCTATTTTATTCATAATGTTTGCTTCATTCACCATGTCTGAGTAGATTCCTTGTTAGGTTTAGGGTTATTCAAATGTATTTGATGAATTTTTAGATTTAACTAAATCCATAGAGTTTTTCATCTAGACTTGTGATTATTGCTTATTCTAGCTTCGCGACCTAGAATCTGATATTAGGTTTATTAATTGGCACAAAAGTGTGATTGATTTCCTGAACTAGTGTTGGGTGAGCAAAAGATTTATTCGCAAAGAAATTTGGTTTAGTATTATGTGAACAATTGAACCTGATCATTAATGCTTGTTTGAATTCATAGGGTTTGCAAAGAAATTTGGAATTCTAAATTTAGACATAGATAATCTTCGCAGCAAAAGTTGGTTAGTTTTATATTCGTGTTTCAAGTTCAAGAACGGTGTTGAACGTTTTCCTGACAGTCTGCTTGACCTGCAATTCTGATTTACCGGTGAATTTCCCTAGGCTTAGTGTTTTCCTCCATTTATCTTACAACTTGTTTTGAATTGTTTGCTATTTTTAATTAATTATGTTGATTTTGCTTAGTTTAGTTCTTATTCTGAAATCTATTGAGTGATATCTTGAGTCTTTGTGGTTCGACCTCTAATATATTGTAGCTACTGCTTTAGTTCTTTTAGGGTATTATATTTGAGCATATCAAATTTTGGCGCCGTTGCCAGGGACTCTAATTTTGCCTTTAGATTTCAGCTTAGAATTTCGACTTAAGTTTGCCGAGCATCGATCGACACCCATCTGGTATCGGTCAATAGTCGTCGCAATACATCTCCTGTACATCCCATCAGAACAGTGCTTGTACAAGTAAGGTTTATCCCAGAAGAATCTCCTGACGTCGTGCATAAATTTCTTCCTTTCATACTTCTTGAGGTGCTCTTGCTCGTCCTCTGCAGCAAGGTAGTTGGCTATGTCAGCGTACCATGATCGAGCAGGAATAGTCACAACAGCTAGAAACTCCTCAGCATAAGAGTCACCCGTGTTCGAAACAGCTTCTGTATGTGTACGGTATCGATCAATACTAGGTGGGTGTCGATCGATACCGAGGCTCTGAACTCGGGGAAATTTCAGAATCCTAGCAAGAATGTTGTGAATCTCTGTCTCGATGAAGTAAATCTTATCCTCAGGTAGGATTATTATAAAGTCTAGATGAAGAACTCGATGGATTTCCCCTTAACAATTCAGTTCATCCTAACAATTCTTCAAACACCTTTGAATAACCCTAGACCTAACAAGGAATCTACTTAGACATGTTTAATGAAACAAACCTCATGAATAAAATAGATTGCATTAAAGAATAGAGTAAAGAGTACAAAGAGGGTTCCCAAATCTTCTCCCAAAACTCTTCTACAAATCTCTATCTCCGGTATGAGTTTACCTAAAAAGTGGCTGAAAAACCTAATTATATCCTAAAGCACGTTTTGGGCTAATATTGTAAATAATAATGTCTTCTGGGCCAAAAGCAGATTCTTCAAACTTGTAGAGGGTCTCGTTCTCTTCCTTGGATGTCGGTATCGACCGATACCATAAGTGGTATCGATCGATAGAGAAGCAGCTAGTCACGTCCCTTCCAAGTGTTAGTATCGATCGATAGGTGGTGTCGGTCGATACAGAGGCTTCATATCGGCTCCCAAACTGCTTGATCTATATTCAGCTCCAAAATGCTCTAGAAAGCTTCAATAAATCTAATTCAGCTCCAAACGTACCTAAATACAGAAAAGACTCTTAAAGATTCCAAGAATACTAGAAAGACTCAATAAAAAGGACTTATATCATGGTCAAAAGCGGGTAAAAACCATGATATATGAACCCCCCCCCAGACTTAGCCTTTGCTTGCCCTCAAGAAAACAGAAAACCAAACCAAAGGACGAGGTTTGAAAACACAGAGACTCACCTGTTCTTGAAACACTGCAATGACCTTCTTTTTAATGTCTTCTCATTACTTCACCACTTCCAAATCTAACCACCATGTACTTCTCTGTAGGCATTCTCAGCTCCCTAGACTTCACACATTATTTCACAACATTATCCATAAAAACTGTCAATGCCAGTTTCATTGCTGTGATCAATGTTCAAGAACCTTCTAGACTCTTTCCCATACGCTATCATGACAAAAGAACCACCCAAAATTCACTCTCTTCTTTTCTGGTATTTAGTTCCTCTCCCCCAGACTTGTTTGATTTCATGCTCTTCTTTTTTATGTGCACATACACGTCGAGGTTCGATACGCGAGTATTGATGGTGTTTGCCACCGAATCCCCGGTTCTTCCCCTCTCTATGTATCAAAGGCGTAGGCGAATAGTGGTATCACGGGATATTTTCCTAACCTCGCTTCCAACCTCTGTGTGATCATTCCTTCTAGGCAGAATAATGGGATCACTGGAAATTTTCCTAACCCTCTACTTAGAAGAAAATCATTTCATCTTTTCGTGCTTAATTCTTGGACTTAGAGTGAGGAAGAGGTATACCATTACTTTAAAACAGATGGGTTCCTTTGTAAGATATGAATGACGAATCAAGCTCTATGAACACTAACCACATCGATGAAGTGCAAAAAGTTTGACTCAGGTATCGATGGACTCTGCTGGAAACATGAGTGTCCCTTAGTTAACTGGGTAGTCTTTGGATTTTTCATTAGTCCGATCTGAAATACTGGTTCGGTAACATTGGATACTTAGAAGCAAAGTTAAGACAATGGATATAGAAGCAAGATCATAATCTCCTACAAAATTTGACTCAATAAAGAGATTTGACACAAAAACAACTCTCTAAGAAAAACAAACACCATGTCAGCAACTACCTACCCCAGACTTAAACAACATTGTCGCCAGTGTTATCTTGCCTAGAGATGGAAAAAGAAATCAAAAGAATTGAGTGGTTGATGAAGCGCAAAGAAGTTAACCTTGTGTGTTGGTTAGTATCGACCGATACTACCTGCTATGATTGATACCGGGTGTCTGTCGAGACAGAGACTTCTTTTTCATGATACTGGGCGGTGGGTGTCGACCGATACCATAAGTGGTATCGATCGATACTCGTGGCAAGCTATCATTCCTTCTTCGTGGATGTGGTATCAATCAATACAGACTAGTGTCGATCGATACTGCGCAGCTGAACCTGGTTCACGTGAAGACACAAGACACAAGAACGAAAAGAAAATTGAAAGTGAAGATTTATATACAGACTTACCAGTGGGTTGCCTCCCATCGAGCATTTTTTTAATGTCATTAGCTTGACATGACAATTTTTCAGGCATAGGGTTGTTCAGCTTCTGCAGGTGTAGGGTATCGACCGATACTGGATTGGTGTCGATCGATACCAAGGCTCTGAACTCGGGGAAATTTCAGAATCTCGGCAGGAATGTTGTGAATCTCAGTCTCGATGAAGTAGATCTTCTCCTCAGGTAGGGAATCTTCAATAGGCATGACTTCATCAATCCTCATCCTCGAGAGATAGTCTGCCACTCCATTCTCGAAACCCTTTTTGTCTTTAACTTCAATGTCGAAGCCTTGGAGCAAAAGAATCCAACGACTTAGGCGAGGGAGATCCTTGTTCTGCAGCAGATACTTGAGAGCAGCATGATCGGTATGAACGGTCACCTTACTCCCAATCAGATAAGAGCAAAAAGGAGATTATGAAACTTTTGGAAGCAGGGATCATCTATGCCATCTCAGACAACTCTTGGGTCAGTCCAGTTCGCGTAGTACCTAAGAAAGGAGGAATCAATGTGGTGAAAAACGAGAAGGACGAGCTGGTCCCAACAAGGATGATCACTGGACACCGGATGTGTATTGACTACAGGAAGATGAATGCTGCTACAAGGAAGGATCACTTCCCACTGCCGTTCATCGATCAGATGCTGGAGAGATTAGCAATTCACCCATACAACTGCTTTCTCGATGGGTTCTCAGGTTCCTTCCAGATCCCGATACATCCGGATGATCAGGAGAAGACGACATTTACATATCCTTATGGCACATTTGCTTACAAAAGAATGCCATTTGGATTATGTAACGCTTCAGCTAATTTCCAGAGGTGTATGATGTCAATCTTTTCAGACATGATTGAGGAGTTTATGGAGGTGTTCATGGATGATATTTCAGTTTACGGATCTTCATTCAAAGGTTGTCTAGATAACTTGTGCAATGTGCTACAGAGGTCTGAGGAGAAGTACTTGGTCCTTAACTGGGAAAAGTGCCATTTTATGGTTCAGGAGGGCATCGTTCTGGGGCACAAGGTTTCTAAGGCTGGGATCGAGAAAAGCAAATATTCAAGTTATGACGAGCCTTCAACCGCCACAATCTGTGAATGATATTCGAAGCTTCCTTGGTCATGCTGGGTTTAATCGACATTTCATCAAGGATTTCTCCAAGCTGGCCCACCCACTAACCGCCCTTCTATGCAAGGATTTCACTTTTGATTTCCGCCCGAGTGTCTTGCCGCGTTCGAGCAGATTAAGAAGGCACTGGGTAGTGCTCATGTTGTTTAACCACCAGATTGGAACCTCCCTCTTGATATCATGTGCGATGCGAGCGACTTTGCAGTTGGATCAGTTATGGGTTAGAAGAAGGATAAGAAACTCCATGTTATCTACTATGCCAGCAGAACGTTGGATGATGCTCAGAGGAACTACAGCACTACAGAGAAGGAGTTACTCGCAGTCGTTTTCTCTTTTGAGAAATTTTGCTCTTATCTGATTGGGAGCAAATTGATCGTTCACACTAACCATGCTGCTCTCAAATATCCGCTGCAGAACAAGGATCTCAAGCCTCGCCTATGTCATTGGGTTCTTTTGCTCCAAGGCTTCGACATTGAAGTTAAAGACAAAAAGGGTGTCGAGAATGGAGTTGTAGACCATCTCTCGAGGATGAGGATCGATGAAGCCATGCCTATTGATGATTCTCTACCTAAGGAGAAGATTTACTTCATCGAGACTGAGATTCACAGCATTCATACCGAGATTCTGAAATTTCCCCGAGTTTAGCGCCTCGGTATCAATCGACACCCATCGAGTATCAGTCGATACCATACACCTGCGGAAGATGAACCGCCCAACACCTAAAAAATTGCCATGTCAAGCTAATGACATTAAACAAGCGCTTGGTGGGAGGCAACCCACTGGTGAGTCTGTATATAAGTCTTCACTTTCAATTTTATTTTCGGTTTTGTGTCTTGTGTCTTCATGTGAACCAGGTTCATTTGAGCAGTATCGATCGACACCAGTCTGTATCGATCGATACCACATCCACAGAGAAGGAATAATTGCTTGCCACAAGTATTGATCGATACCACTTATGGTATCGGTCGATACCCGCCGCCTAATGCCATGAAAAAGAAGTCTCTGTCTCGACAGATACATGGTGTCGATCGATACCAGGCTGTATCTATCGACACTAACCATCACACACGGGTAACTTCTTTGTGCTTCTTCACTCACTCAAATCCTTTAATTTCTTTTGCCATCTCTAGACCAGATAACACTGGGGACAGTGTTGTTTAAGTCTGGGGGAGGTAGTTGCTGACATGGTTTTTTGTTTTTCTTAGAGTCAGTTGTTTTTGTGTCAAAATTGCTTTATTGAGTCAAAATTTTGGAAGAGATTATGATCTTGCTTCTGTATCCACTGTCTTGACTTTGCTTCTAAGTATCCATTGTTACAGAACCAGCATTTCAAATCAGACTAATGAAAAATCCAAAGACTGACCAGTTAACTACGGAACACTCATGTTTCCAGCAGAGTCCATGGAAACCTGAGCCATAATATTTTCACTTCATCGATGTGGTTAGTGTTCATAGAGTTTGACTCCTCATTCATATCTGACAAAGGAACCCATCTGTTTTAAAGTAATGGTATACCTCTTCCTCACTCTAAGTCAAAGAATTAAGCACGGAAAAATGAAAGGATTTTCTTCTAAGTGGAGGGTTAGGAAAATTTCCAGTGATCCCATTATTCTGTTTAGAAGGAATGATCACACAAAGGTTGGAAGAGAGGTTAGGAAAATTTCCCATGATACCACTATTCGCCTATGCCTTTGATACATAGAGAGGAGAAGAATCAGGGATTCGGTGGCAAACACCATCAATACTCGCGTATCGAACCTCGATGTGTATGTGCACATAAAAAAGAAGAGCATGAAATGAAATAAGTCTGGGGAGACGAACTAAATACCAGAAAAAAGAGAGTAAATTTTGGGTGATTCTTTTGTCATGATTTTGTATGGGAAAAAGTATAGAAGGTTCTTGAACATTGATCGCAGCGATGAAACTGGCATTGATAGTTTTTATGGATAATGTTTTGAAATAATGTGTGAAGTCTAGGGAGCTGCAAATGTCTAGACTTCACACATTATTTCAAAACATTATCCATAGAAACTATCAATGCCAGTTTCATCGCTGCGATCAATGTTCAAGAACAGAAGTACATGGTGGTTAGATTTGGAACTGGTGAAGTAATGAGAAGACATTAGGAAGAAGATTATTGTAGCATAGTTTTGGGAGAAGATTTGGAACCCTCTTTGTACTCTTTACTCTATATTTTTGATGCAATCTATTTTATTCATGATCTTTGCTTCATTCACCATGTCTGAGTAGATTTCTTGTTAGGTTTAGGGTTATTCAAAAGTATTTGATGAATTGTTAGATTTAACTGAATTGTTAGGGAAAATTTATAGAGTTCTTCATCTAGACTTGTGATTACTGCTTATTCTAGTTTCGCGACCTATAACTGATCTTAGGTTGATTAATTGGCACGAAAGTGTGATTGATTTCCTGAACTAGTGTTGGGTGAGCAAAAGATCTATTCGCAAAGAAATTTTGTTTAGGATTTTGTGAACAATTGAACCTGATCATTAATGCTTGTTTGAATTCATAGGGTTTGCAAAGAAATTTGAAATTCTAGGTTTAGACATAGATAATCTTCGCAGCGAAAGTTGGTTGGTTTTATATTCGTGTTTCAAGTTCAAAAACGGTGCTGAACGTTTTCCTGATAATCTGTTTGATCTACATTTCTGATTTACAGTTGAATTTCCCTAGGCTTAGCATATTCCTCCATTGATCTTACAACCCGTTTTTAATAGTTTGCTATTTTTAATCAATTACGTTGATTTTGTTTAGCTTAATTCTTATTCTGAAATCTATTGAGCAATATCTTAAGTCTTTGTGGTTCGACCTCTAATATACTACAGCTACTGCTTTAGTACGTTTAGGGTATTATATTTGAGCTTATCACGGTGTACAGGGCGTCCATCTTCCCGTTGAAATCAACAGTCATCTTTTGCTGTCCCTCAAGAATCTGTTCAAGCATGGATTCAACCTTGCTCTCCTGAGTCTTGGGTGGCGGGGTTTGGTAAGATGAACTCCCGTAAGTGCGAGTGTAACTGCTGTTATGCATCGGTTTCTGGGCAAAGGAGGTTGCTCCGAAACCTGAGGGTTTGAAATCTGATTTGAATCCTCCTCGCTGAGCATTGTTGGTGAAACCTCGGTTCTTGTTAAACTGATACGGTTGATTATGGAAACCATTACTACCGATGTAGTTCACGTCCTCTGCTTCATCCTCCTCTATATTCTCTACCTCTTCCGCAAAGTGTACAACCTTCTGCTGCTTGCCCATCAACATGTTGTGCACTGAATCCAGCTTTGCGTGCACTTCAGCAATCTGCGGAAGATATACAGAGGCTTCATATCGGCTCCCGAACTGCTTGATCCATGTTCAGCTCCAAAATGCTCCAGAAAGCTTCAATAAATCTAATTCAGCTCCAAACGTACCTAAATCCTGAAAAGACTCTAAAAGACTCCAAGAATACTAGAAAGACTCAATTAAAAGGACTTATATCATGGTCAAAAGCGGGTAAAAACCATGATATATCAGTTTGATTTTCTTTTTCTTTGTTCTCTTGAAGCTTATGGTTACTTTGCTCATATGGAATTCTTCAAATTGTCTTTAGATATACCTGCTTCCCATTCTGCTTCTTCCGCTCGTAATCTGCATTCTTGGTGCTATTGCTAGACGCCAAATTCTCGATCAGCACATAAGCATCCTCGAGGTATCTTGTGTTGAAATTACCATTGCTCGTAGCATCCAGAGCCATCTGATATCTCCAATCGATCCCTCGAAAGAAAATAACTAGCAATTGAACCTGTGTGAACCCGTGATGCGGATAATCTCTCTGATAAGATCTGAATCTCACCCAAGCAGCCTTAAACACCTCTGTTGCTCCCTGAGAAAACTGGGAAATCTTGTTCCTCAACTCTTCGGATCTCGCATCGTCGTAGAAGTTGTTAAGAAAAGGCATTTTGCGTCTCTTCCCAAGTGCTCAAAGATCCAGGGGCAACCGCTTCAGCTAGTAAGCTGCATCCCCACCAAGAGAGTATGGGAAAAGCTTACAGAAAGGGAACTCATTAGGCACTCCATTGTACTTGATACTAGTGACCAAATCCTCGAACCTCTCAATGTGATCCATGGGATGCTTGTGAGAAAAACCGTGAAAAGGGAGCTGACCCACAAGAGTGTAGTATGCAGGCTTCAGCTTAAAGTCATTCCTCTGAAAGGTGGGAATACGAATTGCAAACCGATTGGCATAGAACTGATCGGGTCTGTTGTGATCTCCAAGCGTCCTCGCGCGATTCAACAGAGCATTCCCAACGTTCCTGCGCACAGAAGGTGAGACAACTTCGTTGGCTACTGGTGCAGGGATAGCGAGGTTCCCCTCTGCATCAAGCCGCTGTCCTTGCTTATTACACAGATGACCTTCCTGGTCTCTCAAAACCCCAGGCTCATCGCGAGCGAGCACAATTGGATTGTTCATCTCTGCTTGCTTCTTTTGCTTCTTGGCTTTGCGCTCTATTAGAGGTTGAACCACAAAGACTCAAGATATCACTCAATAGATTTCAGAATTCGAATTAAGCTAAGCAAAATAAATGTAATCAAAAATTGCAAACGATTAAAAGTAGTTTGTAAGGTCGATGGAAGAAAACGCTAAGCCTAGGGAAATTCACCGGTAAATCAGAATTGCAAATCAAACAGATTGTTAGGAAAATGTTCAGCACCGTTCTTAAACTCGAATCATGAATATAAAACCAACCAATTTTCGCTGCGAAGATTATCTATGTCTAAAATTAGAATTCCAAATTTCTTTGCAAATCCTATGAGTTCAAACAAGCATTAATGATCAGGTTCAATTGTTCACAAAATCTTAAACCAAATTTCTTTGCGAATAGATCTTTTGCTCATCAAACACTAGTTCAGGAAATCAACCACACTTTCGTGTTAATTAATCAACCTAATAACATATTCTAGGTCGCAAAGCTAGAATAAGCAGTAATCACAAGTCTAGATGAAGAATTCTATGGATTTTCCCTTAACAATTCAGTTCATCCTAACAATTCATCAAACACCTTTGAATAACCCTAGACCTAACAAGGAATCTACTCAGACATGGTGAATGAAACAAACATCATGAATAAAATAGATTGCATTAAAGAATAGAGTAAAGAGTACAAAAAGGGTTCCCAAATCTTCTCCCAAAACTTTGCTAGAAATCTCTATCTCCGGGTATGAGTTTTCCTAAAAAGTAGCTTAAAAACCTAATTATATCCTAAAACACGTTTTGGGCTATATTGTAAATAATAAAGGCCAAAAGCAGATTTTTCAAACTTGTGGAGAGTCGCGTTCTCTTACTTGGATGTCGGTATCGACCCATACCATAAGTGGTATTGATCGATAGATAAGCAGCGAGTCACGTTCCTTCCAAGTGTCAGTATCGATCGACACTAGGTGGTGTCGGTCGATACAGAGGCTTCATATCGGCTCCCGAACTGCTTGATCCATGTTCAGCTCCAAAATGCTCTAGAAATCTTCAATAAATCTAATTCAGCTCCAAACGTACCTAAATCCTGAAAAGACTCTAAAAGACTCCAAGAATACTAGAAAGACTCAATAAAAAGGACTTATATCATGGTCAAAAGCGGGTAAAAACCATGATATATCAGTTTGATTTTCTTTTTCTTTGTTCACTTGAAGCTTATGGTTACTTTGCTCATATGGAATTCTTCAAATTGTCTTTAGATATACTCGCTTAAGTTGGATTATCCTCCTCCTTTGCCTCTAAGGGTCATGTAATTTGCTTTCCTGACATAGTTTAAGCACTTACGATACAATTCTAGACATTTGATGTGGTTGATGGGAAGCAAGCATGAAGAACAAATTCGTCAGGAAAGTTTTCTCTTGATTTATTATAGCTACCTGTATAACTTTCTCTGACAAAAGTAATGGAGTAATATCTTTTTGCTGCTACATCTCAAATCCCATAGATTGCAAATAAATATTTTTATTCTCTTGGTTGAAACAGTAAGATTGCAGCTCAGCAAACATAAATCCCATAGGAAGTATCTGTAAAAAGGATATGAGGTTGTTCTTAAAAGGGGCTGCAACAAATCTCGGATATCCATCCCTGGCAGAGATATAAGCTGCTCCACCAACAATTGAGCTTGAGCCCATTAGTTCTGACTATTCTCAGGTAGTAACAAAACTATTTGTGAGACTATAGTTGAAGTTAACGAAGTTGTCAATTCAAAAATCTTGAGTTTTGAAACAACTGGATGAAGTCGATATGGGAATGACATATGAAGAGCGTTCAGTTTAGGGAAGGATGAGGACGATATTCCGGTGTGGACCAGTTTCTATGTTCAAGGTTTGATCTTCTGAAAGCTAGAAAAATATGTTACTAAATCATGAAACACTGAAATTGAAGCTGGTCTGTGATTTTGAAGAAACTATGTTACAAGTGGGGAACAAAGCTAAGCTCGGCTGAAGTAGCTGAGAAAGTGAAGTATTTCTTCAAATATTATTCGATCAATCGACACAAAATGACTGTCCTCACACCGTCCTACCCTTCTGAGGTACTTGCTTTTCTGAAACATGTTTGAATCTGCCTTGAGAGAAAGAATATTAAATCATTGGTATTATGTTGCAAAGTTACTCTCCAGTGTACAACAAATTCGATCACATGCAGTTTTTGTACAACAGCAAGTGGCTATACAAGTATAAGAAGATTGACGAGATTGTTGACAGCTTAAATGGCGACTTAGTTGCTTACCCGAAGAAGAAGAAAACTCCGAGAAAGAAATTGGAGTTGTAGCAGCAAACTCTGAAGACCCAAGTGCGGGTCTCCGATGAACAATATCCCTAAACCCTATATGTTTCAACCCAAACTGAAAGTTAAAAGAGTGATATTTACAGTCTATGTTAAGTAAAATAATTCCAAATTACATATAGCAAAATAATTCAAGAGCTATGCGCATTGTTAATCCATTTGGTTAGTAATTCATACATTATACATATCCATTTGATTAATTTTCTATAATTGACTGGATTGATTCAACACTAACTCCTGTTTAATATAAGAAATTATCATTTCTTTAGAAATTCGATTCTTACTTTATATACATGGAAACAAATGATATCAGTTTAATATATACATGGAAACAAATGATACCAGCAAAATGGGATACAAGAGTTATAGAGTTATACATCCAGAACTCATCAAACAAAATCAAAATGCACATCAACAAATACATAATTAACCATAAGAATTTACGCGATGCTTTTGATACAATACCCATTAACAGCCAACAAGATTCTGAGAAGTTTGAAGAGCAACCAAATCCCCAATAAAATATAAAAAACTCAAGAGTTATTATTATTTAATAATTTAAATTGCATATATATAAGATTCAAATTATAAAATAATACAAGTTTTGCTATGAACCAAAATTATCTTTAAAACATTTTACCAAACCGATTCGACAAAAATAGAAATCATACTTAATCGAATATTGAGTTTTTAAGAAAAATAATAATATGATACCAAATCAATTCATCAATGATTCTTGAATGATTTTATTACTGTTATGAAGATTTAAACCACAGATGTACAGTAGAAAGAAATCACAACACAATAAATATCTAATTGACTATCTCAAACTTACATATATATATAGCCATATTCTTGCACCTTACTTTCTTCACACCACAAAAGAATTAAAACTTGATCACTGAATTTTACATCATACCAACAAAATGGCATTGTCGTCAAAACTTCGATCAATAGTCATCCTCGTCATACGTTGTCTCCTAGCTACCTGCATAGATAAAATCACTCTTGACTTGGTAACATATCTAATTTTTTACGATTGTTTAGCATGTACTTATTATTTACATAATTAAAACAAATGAATTAAAATTAGTTCTTATCTTACACATTACATACAATCAAAATAGGTAAATGGACATAGCGTAGAGTTCAAGTCATATTAGCTAATTAATTTGAATTGTGCATAAAAATAAATAATTATACTAAAGACTTTTTATTTTTCAATAAAATTATTTTAAATATTATATTTCCTTAGAGACTTTTAAATGTTAAGATATCAATACCCTAGCATATAACCACAATTACCACCATGAATGTATTATCACTTGGCTATGTGCAAATAAAAATTGCCCAATATGTAAGACCACATATGTTTAAAACTTCCAAAGTATTTAGATTAATGCATATCTACTCTCTTTCTTATTTAAACAAATTTTAACTTCCAAGCAAATCAACTTTTTCTTACATATTTGTTATTTGAATAAATTATTTAAACTGAAATGTTTGGTTAATTAATTGTAAGGCTTGTGTTATGTATTAGCTAAAACGTTTGAACAAGTGAAGATGGCCAGAATAAAAATTGAACTAAACATTATAAATCCCTAAACTAAGCAAGTGAACAATAATAATCTAACCTCCTTTTTGTAGAGTCTTTGTTGTTTTTATTTTAAAGACAAAAGAGTAATCAAAAATCGAAAACTAACAACCTAACATTGTATAGAGACATACATATTAGAAGAAATGTTTTTATGAAAATGCAAAACTCTCGCGCAACGCGCGGGTTTCGTACCTAGTATTAGTATATAACGTCAATTCATTGGTAACCCAATATTAATTGCTTTGTTTAGTTTCATATTTCATCCAAATACGCATTGATGAAATCCAAAGTTTTTAGTATTTTCCAAAACAAAAATGATTTTTGATTAATTAAAGTCTAACTAGTTCAGTTTAGTTTATCTACTTTCACTATCTAATAACTAATGAATCTAAAAACCAAAAATCTAAATTAAAATCTAATCAAAAACCATAATGACACTTTTATATTATACACAATGTAAGAAAGATTTACTTTTGTCTTCTGATCGACGGGGGTGAAATTTCTTCCGAAGAAGTTAGTTTTAATTGTCTATGCCTTCATTAAATGGATCATTGAATTGCCCATCAGCAGTCTTGTACAGATAATTAGCAGGGTCAAACCGGATTCCAACCGAAGTTTGACCGAGGTTGAGAAGATTTTATTTTTGGTGAACATGTCTACGTACTTCAAAATAGGCTAAACCCTAAAAAGTCGGAAGCTTATGTCATGGAACCATCATATATACTGCATGCACGATAAGCACCATGTAAACATTAGAACATAACTATTTTTTTAATAGATAAAATAAACTTTATAGACCATCCATGAAAATTTGCGAGTTTTCCATAAGAAAACAATAATATTAATAACAAAGTACTAAGAATTTTGCATTTGATACTTTTGATTTTTAATTAACATAGTGTTTTGTGGAAAAAAATGAGAACACGTTCATAACAGCTAATATTCATTTGGTTCTCAAGTAAAAACTTTTGTGGATGTCTTTCGACGTGGATATGTATGTTGAAGTTCAATTACTTGCAACAAGTAGAAAACAATCAAGGAGGGACATTTTTGAGTAAATCTCACGAAAGTCTTCATAGATGAATTTAAGCAAAATATATGAGATTAGAGAAATAATTACTTTCATCCTTTAAACTTTTGTGGAATTATTATAATATTAATATGTAAAACATGACAAGAGAAATGTTTGAATAGAATTGTGACTCATTAACTTTGTATCTTTGTAATTTATTTATGTCACATCATAATTGTTAGGATAATATCATAATATAGTTGACGTAAACTCACAGAATCCAACAAATGTGTTGTTGTGAATACATAAAATAAAATTTAAGCATAAACAAGAATAATATCTACTCGGATTTGTAACTTATATCACTGTTGGATCTGGCTAACTCGAATAAGTTTGTGAAATTCTTATGATCATTTGAGTTTAGGTTTCGAAATAGTACACTTGTAACTTTAAGTCATATTTGAATAACATAAATTGTATTGAGTTATTTTTATAATTGGAATTAATTTATATATACTTTTTATAAGTGTTAACAAAACGTGATGAAAGAAATTGTTGCTGAATTTTAAGTCAAATAATATATATATTTATTTTATTAGAAAAAATGTCATAATAACTCTGAACTTACTCAAAAACGCTAGTAAAAGCATTTACTATAGTCGACGCCAATCAAAGCTTCATATTTTGTTGACTTTCCTTTTAGAGCATCAACTTATGTTGGCTTTGCCAAAAAAAAACCAGCCATGAAGTCAACTAACGACCCACTTTAACAGAGTTAAGTCAACGTTTATGATTTCTATTAAAGTGCATAACGACGTCGTTTAGGTGTTTTAAAAAACGCACAAACCCAGAAATCGAACCATGCACCTTTTGGACAACCATTCACCCTTTAACCACTTGAGCCATAATGTTTTATCAGTAATCTATCGCAAACACATATACATATATATATATATAGCTTCTTGCTAAACTAGACCCTTATTTGAAGTCAATTCCAAAACTAGACCCCTCTTTTTTTTTCAAAATGCCTTAAAATACCCTTTCCAGCTTTTTTCACAAAAATACCTAGCGTAGACTTCTCCTGTCAAGTCTGGTAGCTGGGTTTGAAAAACAATAAGCGAAAGATTCTCACGTAATAATGAAAATTCCATCGTCTTCAATAGTTCCCAACCACCATTACCAAACAAAATTGAGCTCTCAATGCTTCAAACAACCGAATAAAGTGATGTTAATGCTCTAAAACTGAGTTAAAAGCTTCATTTTTGTTGATCTCTTCTCTCATTTCAACTATTTAACTATATAATATCGTTTTCAATATTTACATCCATATATCTTGCGATTTACTAAGATTCGAACATAATAACGCTTGGGTTGTTTGGGTATTGGTGGCGTGATCAGTTCTTGGCCGTTTAAGAAGCTAAACACAAGCTCAAACCGAATCTTGGTATTTTTTGCTTCATTTTCTCCGATTTTCTAGACGGCAGACTTCATGGTAGAAGTCTCAATAACCAACTGGGGGTTAGTTTTGCAATTGACTTTTTGGGTCTCAGACTTCACGATTGAACCACGATGAAATCTGAAGTTCTCCATTGAAAACAAAAAACGGTGTTTAGACTTCATCGTCGTAGTCTGCTTACAAGGGGTCTAATTTTGCAATTGACCGTTAAGTCTGACTTTGTACAAAGACTTCTCCTGTGAAGTCTGCGAAAAAGGCGGTTAGTTTTGCAATTGACCGGAACGAAGACTTTTTATCGAGACTTCATCTGAGAAGTCAACGTGAAAAAGGGGTTAGTTTTGCATTTGACCAAAATTCCGAAACATTGACTATTGGTAGACTTCTCGTATGAAGTCTACAACCATCAGTAACTGTGAAATTTAAAAAATAATTTTTTTTGGTCAATTGCAAAAGTAACTCTTTTTCTACATAGACTTCTCAAACGAAGTCTCATGTAAAGGTTAAACTCTGGTCAATTGCAAAAATATACCCTACTTTATGGGTAGACTTCGCCGAAGAAGTCTCTGAAGGCAAAAAGACTTCATCGAGGAAGCTAAATACGTAATAGATTTCATAGGCACAGTTCATTACCAAAAAAACTTCCTAGATGATGTCTACTAAAAAAGTCAAACCTGTGGTCAATTGCAAATCTAGACCCCAAACTGGTATATACTTCTCTGACAAAGTCTCCTTGTGTAGGAGACGTCGCCGAAAAAGTCTGCTCAAAAAGTCAAACTCTGGTTAATTGCAAAATTAGACCCATGCTTCAAACTTCATGGGCGAAGTCTTCTTTAGATAGCAAAGCAGACTTCATCGAAGAAGTCTACTAAGAGACTTCGCCTGTGAAGTCTCTAATGATAATTTCAGTAAAAATGCAATTTTAGCTTATTTGTAATTAGTTTTTTTTTCTTGTCCTAACATGTATGTTACGTATGACTTTTGATGTTTTATAAATTTGAAGTATTTTAATCGCATAATTATTTTTATATCTTTTTTCTTAACTTATTAGGTGTTTAGGTTATAAACTTTAGACTTCACAGAGGATGTCTGTGCGTAGACTTCGTTCGAGAAGTCTCTTGCACTATCTTTTTAAAAAATGGATTTGTATCATATATAATTTGCATTTTACAGATTTTAATTTTTTTACATGTGTATTAGTTATTGTTGTTGTTTATGTATGAATTTCACATCTCAATGTCTTATATTCTATCTTAAATCGATTTTATGAATTTCTAATAAATAGTTTTCAACAGACTTCATCTTTGAAGTCTACTGTCAAACTAATAGTTTGCATTTGTGTTGTTTCAAATGTTTTTCAGAAAATGGTTCAAGTACCAGCTGTCTATGGAGAATGGGTGATGAGAGACTGTAAGTGGCATTTTGAGGAGGATAATCCCAAAGGAGGGAGAATGTTATTCTTGAGTGATTCTTGTACACACCGTGAACTCATTGAGATGGCACCAGCAAACTATGAACTGGACAAGAACGACTTCGTCGAGTTAACTTACTCGTTGCCGGATTCAATGTTGCAACTAACGGATACGGATTGTCCAACACCACCTAGGCATGTCTCAAATGATAGACAAGTGCGGTCCTTGGTTGAGTTATGTAAAACGCATGTTGTACGACTTTGCGTTTCGAGTCGTTTTGGTATGGCTAGTGGCAATGAGGTTGCTGGTGAAAGTGTTGACGATGACCTTGTGGATGTAGAAGAGTTTGAAGATGAAGATATGGATATATCTGATGGTGGTGAGGTTAACGTGAATGACGATAATGATGATGATGATGCGGAAGAATCTCATGCTGGTGAGGTTAAAGACGAATACCTTGAGAATTATACTGTGTATGGGAAAGTTAAGGATTAGGATGTTATTGAAAATGATGATGATGATAATACGTGTCTTGTTGCGGAAGGTGGCTTTGTTGGTGAAGGCCCAAGATCCAACATGACATGGTCAGATGGTATCTATACGACTGAGAGTTTTCCTACAAAGGATGTGCTTGTATCCGAACTGCAGTTGACGGCGATAATGTCAAAATTCACTTTCAAAGTGCATAAGTCTACATAAAAGTTGTTTGTAGCCATTTGCGGTGTGAAAGGATGCTATTGGAGGATTAGAGCAGCTGTGAAAAACGAACCAAAAAGGTTTTGGGTTACCTTGTACAAAAAAGATCATACTTGTAATGTGGCAGACCGAATTTCTCTGCGCAAACATCATGCTCCGAGATATATTGCTAAACTGTTATATGATGAATGGGGAACAATCGATGGAGTAACACCGAAAATGATTAGATCTACAATAAAGAATAAATATGGTATGCATATGAATTATACCACTTCCTATAGAGCTTTAATATTTGCACAACAATTGGTGACGGGAACAACAGAAGATGGATATGAGCAGTTGCCGTCTTATCTCTATCGCATCGGGCTAGCCAATCTCGGAACCGTCACTGATCTTGTGGTTGATGATCAAAACAGATTCAAATATCTGTTTATGGCTCTTGGAGCCTTTATAACCGGTTTTCAGTTTCTGAGAAGAGTTATGGTGGTGGATGGGTTTCATCTACCCGAGAAGTATGGCAGAGTTATGCTAGTGGCTTGCGGCCAGGACGGGAATTTCCAAATATTCCCGTTAGCTTTTGCTATTGTAGACTCTGAAAATGATGAATCATGGCAATGGTTTTTCACCAAGTTGAGTGGATGTGTCTCCGATCAATTTCCTTTGGTCATAGTGTCCGACAGGCACGCCTCGATTAAGAATGCCATCGAAACTGTTATGACATGGGCAACAAGAGGGATATGTTACTATCACCTACCGAATAACATAATAAGAACGCAAATTTGAAACTATGGGCCCGCGTTCACTTTCCAGGAGAAATATACAACATACAAACGAGCAACATTGCTGAATCGATAAACTCCGCACTTAAGCCAGCTCGAGGATTTCCCATACCCTCTCTTTTGGAATTCATACGAGAGAAGCTAGGAAAATGGTTTTTTAAAAGGCGAGAAGACGCTATGAGTCTCACAACAAAACATAGCAAGGGAGTTGAATATTTGCTAACTATTTGTCAGCATTATGTTGACTAGATGACTGTCGAACGCATAGACGGTTGGCGATTTCACGTGATGGGAGGACATAGAGATTGTATCGTTGATTTCCAACATCGAACATGTGGATGTGGAGTGTATGAGGTTGAGAAAATACCTTGCTCGCATGCTAGTATTGTTGCTCCTGAGCATAAAATGGATGTTGCCGCCCTCGTATGCCCGTCATACACAAAAGAATATTTGTATTCGACGTATGCAAGCAACATTTTCCCCAAAACCGTCGATATCAAAGAGCCCGAGTTTGTCAAAGTTTTCCCTCCACTCATCCGGCGTCCTCCTAGAAGGTAGAAGAAGTCAAGATGGCAAACGTGGCTTGAAATCGCAAGAAAGACCGCGGAAGGCTCACAAGCAATATAGTTGTTCAAAATGCAGGCAATCTGGACATACTCGCGATAACTGTGTAAGTTAAAATCTTTGGCTTTGATTGGTAAGTTGTGGAATGGCGGAATTGCGTTTTCTAACACGATTCCGTAAGAATTTTACCAATCAAAGAAAAATGTGAGAATATAGTTGCTTATTTGTGTAATAGCAAAAACACAGAGTTTGTGTTATAGCCATTAAGCAATTAAGTGAGAATATAGTTGCTTATTTGTGTAATAGCAAAAGATATTGTTTATTTTTATTTTTTCATGGCAAAAAAATCAACTTTGAGCATGGATAATACGGTTGCATGAATATTAATATGGTTGCATGAATATTAATATATTATTTAGATATTGTTGTTTATAATTTTAAAATTATAAGTGTTTGAAAAATATTTTTAAGCTCTATATATATATATATATATTATGAATGTATTAAACAAAACAAATGTTTGAATAATATTTTTAATGTTATTTTACTCTAATATATTTAGAATGTTTCATCTCTTTATAATTTTAAATATGTGTTTAACAATTTTCTGATTATCAAATAACATCTTAAATATGGTGAGAATTCATATTAAATAACTTAATCTTTTAAGTATTTATATTTTTTCTTAAAAAAAATTTATATTCCACCATTCCGCAAGATTTATCCAATCGCAAAGTTTTTAGTTTTTCCGCAACTTTTCATTCTGCAGATTAAGTCATTCCGCAACTTAATTTTATTTTCTGCCATTCTGCGATTACACAATGTTACCAATCGAAGCCTTTGTTTGTGATTCCGCGAAGTAATATTTTTTTAGAGGACTTTGTTTTTGAGGGGACTCTGTTTTTTTTATGTTACATAGAGTTTCAAGGTTGAGAGAAAGTAGAAGTCTGCTTTTGAAGTCTCCCACAGAAGTCTTTAACTAGGAGTTCAGGACGCATACGAAGTCTCCAGTAGAAGTCTGTGCTTGAAGTTTCCCGTAGAAGTCTGTAACTAGATGTTCAGGACCCAGATGAAGGCTCCTGTGGAAATCTGTAGATGAAGTCTTCCATAGAAGTCTAAAACTAGGGGTTCTGTACGAAGATGAAGTCTCTAGTAGAAGTCTGTGCTGGAAGTCTCCTGTAGAAGTCTACTCGTGAAGTCTCTGATAAAAGTCTCTGAGAATTCTACTTTTAAAGTCATCTTTTCAAACTATCATATATGAAATCTCCACGAGAAGTCTACTTTTAAAGTCTTCTTTTCAAACTTTTTTACTTATATAGTTATGACCAGTTCTTTTTGTATTCTTGTGGTTTTCGAACTTTGTATTTGATTTAACAAAATCAAGGTTACAATAATAATTAACATAATAAGAGAAATTAAAGATAATTAACATAAATAAATTAAAGGTTCTGAAAGATAATTAACATAATAAGAGAAATTAAAGATAATTAACATAAAACTAAAAAATAAAGTTCCAATCCATTTCTAAATAAATTAAAATAAATAAATTAAAGGTTCGAAAATATAATTTACATAAACCCCCCTCCGTTTCATAGAAATCTAAAGGATTGCTCTTTGATCCTCCGACCAAAGTTTCAGACATTTCTCGTGCCTTCTCATTGAAACGATCCTGATCGGTTATGTAGACTTGAGCAATGGAATCCACAAACATATCTCCTTCACCCACCTCTGGCTCAGTCAACATCTTCACAAGAGCCTCTTATACTGTAGTTATGTTGTATTCGGGGTTCCAGTGCACAGGTAGGAGCATCCTCAAGTAGATACTCCCGCGATCCACATTAGGGTGGTAGATCGCGGTGTTGAAACCAACCTACATTAACCAAACCGTCACAATATTTAAGGAATTTCCAATTACATGAAAAGGACATATTCTATTACTAATTGTCCCTATGTGTTTTACTAACTATTAAACATGCTTGCGTTCCCTAAGTTCCATTTGTGTAACTCGAATATGATCAAAACTTACATGTGGGGGTTTTAGCGGGTATTTTGGCGGATAATGAATAGTCACTTTGTAAACCTCTCTCTCATAAGGGGTTCCAATAGGGCCAAATATTTTACCCTCCCAATGGAATATGTCATCGGCCACAGGTCCTAAAAGAATTTGGTAAGAAATTAGAAGTTTGCATAACCTTTAATATCTGAAAATATTGAAATTAAATTTTGGTGAAACTGTATAGAGATTATCTACCGCGAAGTGAGGATGCGGATTCTTCAAGAGGTTCTTCAAACCTCTTTTGATGGCTCCTGGTGTGTACGACATTTTTTTTAAAGAGATTTCCTTATAGAGGAAGTCTGTGCTGGAAGTCTCCTGGAGAAGTCTCTAATTGGTTGTTCTGTATGAATACAAAGTCTCTAGGTGAAGTCTACTCGTGAAGTCTACTTTTAAAGTCTTCTTTTCAAACATTTGACTCAAGATAAAACTTTTCACCCGAGTTCTAATCAACCCTTGTCCTCTTAGACAACAAAACATAATCTTTTCGTGCATTATCGTACTCCTTCTTCACCATGTTGACAAAATTTTGCATTGACATCTCAGGGTCTAGGTTAGTAAGTGTGAGTTTAATCTTCATCTTCATCTTCATCTTCATCTTCATCTTCATCGTCATCTAGAATCAATGCTCTCTTCACCGACCGCCTGCTACTCATCTGAAATGCGAAGACAGAAACTGAATAGCTTTGAATTAAAGTTAAAGGCACGATCATGATTACAGTGGAGGCTAGACATGGAAACGATTGAATCCCAAGAACAGTAATGGAATAAATCGCACATTACCTTTGTTAACCATCATGATATTTAAGGAACTTCCCTTATGAATTCTCCAACACTCTAGTAACTATAAATCCGAGATTAGAAAAGGACAGACGAAGAGACTAAATTGAAATAGAATTTGTAGATGAATAAAAATTGAAGATGTGAATAGACGGTTGCGATTCCCAGATCTACGAATCAAATAAAAGATGGGATTAGAGTTTGGAGTTTTTCTGCAGGGAGGAGAATATCGATAACTTACGGCAAAAGAGGAGAAAGAGTGTCGGCGTTTAGAGATTTCCGTCGACATTTGGTGATTCGGAGGAGAAACAGAGCGATGGAGATTTTTTAATTTTTTTTACCCAGATTAACTATTGCAATTTCAGTTTTATCTTGTTTAGTAAATGTAAATTTTTTTTATTTTTTTTTCCCCAAAATTTTTAACCTAAAAGTCTTTTTTAGTTTCCGAATTTTTTCGCGAAAAAATTCAAAATTTTGGATTTATTTAAATTTCAGACTTCTACAAAGAAATCTACGATAACAAAATCTTACAGACTTCACACGCGAAATCTACCGTGACACTTCACCCAAGACTCGAGAAGTTTGTAAGCCCGAAACTCTAAAATTATAGGGCTGGCTGTATAAATCCCCCTATACTTATAGCACTAAAGCGATATCCCCCCTAACTTTTAAGCTCATCATTGTACATCCTTAAATCTTAAAAGCTTTGTCAAGCACCTTAATCTATTAATTTCTAAATAATTAACCATATCCAATTAAATTGAAAACGTGATTAGTTAACCGGTAATCGCGTTTTGGGTTAAACCGCGTTTTAGTGTTTAAGCAGACCTTCTTTCTGAAACAGAAGGTTTCACATGAAGCCTTTATCCAAAGACTTTCTTGTTGACAAAGAGGGTTTCAATTCTAAAGAAACCAGAGGAGACCAAATCGATTTAGGGAAGAAAGAAATTAGGGTTCGTGAGAGAAGAAGGAGAAGTGAGGGAGGTGAGATCGGGATCGGGATTTGGCTTAGGGGAGATCCAACCATAAGAGATTTTTATCTCCCTCACCCCACCACCAGAATCGAATCTCTCAAGTTGGTCGATTTTTCTTTTACGGCGGCGGCGGCCATCGCTGCTTTCTTCTCCTCCTCCAGGTGCGATTGTAGTTTCTTCCATCATTCACGGTTTTGTATGAGCGTGTTGTGTGTACGTTTTTATAAACTTTGATTTCGATTCTTCTCTTTTCGTTTGCTTGATGATAAAACAATAAGAGGATTTTTTTTTGGAAAAAAGAATAACGTACGAGTTGATCTGATCAAGGATCATTGTTTTATTAATTAGACATTATCATACGTTTTGCGATTGGAGACGGAATCAAACTTGTTATGCTTCGGATTGTGCGTTCGATATGATATACAATTTGTATAGTTGAGATTAGAAAATAATTGCCACAAACAGAACTGGATTCTTTGGAGAAATTAAGCTTGGCTTTGATTTTATTTGCTATTAGATTTGGCTTAGGGGAGAAGAGATCGGGATCGGGATTTGGCTTTGGCTGAGGAGAATCCGAGAATCTAGAGGATATGAGTGATGAAAATCATGACAGAAGAGTGATGAGGATAATAACAGAGAGAGTGATAAGGAAAGTGATAATGAGAGTGAAAATGAAGGAGATAATGAGGGTTTCAAGTCTGGAAATGGTAAAACAAGGAAGAGGAGAGTGAAGAAGATATAATGGAGCGTTATGAGTTTGAAGTCCAGAGTCAGTTGCAAAATTTGTTGATGAGATAATATTGGCCGGAATACAATCCCTGAAAGCTCAGATGAAGATGAGGATCCGATTGTGGTTAGAGATAGAGGAATCAAAAGGGGAAAGGGAGTGATAGATTAGCGATTGGGAATGCTTTCTTAACCAGTGTTGAGTTCAAAGAAGCTGTTTTGGACTACGCATTGAGAACAGGGCAGAATGTAGTTCAAGATAGTGGGAGAAGCACAAAATTTCATTCAAGTGTGGGATGAATGGAAAATGCAAGTGGAGGGTTTATTGCTCTTACGATGAGCCGAGGCAAATGTTTTTGGTGAAGACAGCTTGTACATGGATAGTTGTACTCCTAATGGGAAGTGTAAAATTCTAAAGAGCCCTACAATTGGAAGGTTATTCTTGGATAAGCTGATGGTGAATGACAAGTTTATGCCTACTGATATTCAGGAGCACATCAAAGATAAATGGAAAATCGTGTCTTCGATACATCAATGCAAAGAGGATTAACAAGAGTATGCAGAACAATATGATCACTCCGAGGATATGTCCAGGAGATTCTCGATCGAAATGAGGGGTCAGTAGCCTTCATTGAAACATATCCAAATGCAAAGAATGAAGATGTGTTCAACAGATTTTATGTCTGTTTTGACATACTCAGGAAGTCATGGGCTGGTACTTGTAGGCCTATTCTTGGGCTTGATGGCACATTTTTGAAGGTTGCTGTGAAAGGAGTCCTCCTTACTGCTGTGGGACATGATGCACTAACAATTATCCAGTTGCATGGGCTGTGGTACAGTCAGAAAATTCCGAGAATTGGTTGTGGTTTGTGAAACAAATTAAGAAGGATCTAGGTTTAGAAGATGGTAGTCGATTTGTTATAATATCAGATCGATCAAAGGTATGCTCTGCTCCTTTGATTTGTATTGTTTTTTTACGTTTTACTCATCTAAGTAACATTTTCCTTCATGTTTTGCAGGGTCTCATTAGTGCAGTGAAAACAGAATTGCCACAAACAGAACACATAATGTGTGTTAAGCATATCGTTGAGAACCTGAAGAAGAACCATGCCAAGAAGGATGAGCTAAAGACATTAGTGTGGAAGCTAGCTTGGAGCTATAATCCAAAGGAGTTTCAGGTCAATTTTGACAATTTGAGAAGGTATGATTTGGAATTGTACAATGATGTGATGAAGGAACAGCCACAAACTTGGTCAAGGGCGTTTTACAGACTTGGTAGTTGTTGTGAGGATGTTGATAACAACGCTACTGAGTCATTTAACTCAACCATTACCAGAGATAGGGCAAAGTCATTGGTTCCAATGTTGGAAACTATAAGGAGGCAAGGAATGGAGCGCATAACTAAGAGAAACAAGAAAGCATTTAAGCATCAAGGCAGATTTTCAGAGTATGCAGTTGATATTTTAGCATCGGAGAAGCTAGTTGCTGAATGGTGTAAAACATGGTGTTGCACCCATGGGGTCTTTGAGGTGTTTGTAGATGGAAATTCTCATACTGTGGATATGAAGACTACAACATGTACATGTGGTAAGTGGTAAATAACTGGGATTCCTTGTGAGCACACATATGGTGCGATGATTGATGCTGGTATAGATCCTGAAAACCATATCTCTGGCTTCTTCTTGACTGAGATGTGGAGAGACCTTTATGAGACAGCTACCAATCCTTTAAGGGGTCCAAAATACTGGATGAATTCAAGTTACAGGTTAATTGTTGCACCTCCAGAACCTGTACTTCCTGGAATAAAAAAAACTCAAAGAAAAAGAGTTTCCAAAGGATAAAAGGGAAGTATGAGTCGCCAAAGAAGAAGAAAAATAAGAAGGAAGTGGAAAAACTTGGGAGAGAAGGGCGCATAATCCATTGTAAAAGTTGCGGTGAAGGTGGACATAATGCAGCTGGTTATATGAAGTTTCCAAAGGAGAAGGTGAAGAGGACAAGGAAGAGGAAGGCAAAAAACATTCCACATGATGAGGTAATTTATCTGAGTTTTGATTGGTATTGGTATCAGTTTTTGATTGGTATTGGTCTTATTTGTTGGTTTGCTGATGGAATGATTGGTATTGGTCTCAGTTTTCAAACAAAAAAACTAAGAAGGATAAGATGGCTAAGAAGAAAGCACATGGATTTCATGAGGTATTTGATCTCATTTTGTATGTGTATTTGATCAATTTTTGTATGTGAATTGATCTCAGTTTTGACATTAATTTCTTTAAGGTTGGTGCTTCATCTAGTCAAGGTCCGAATACAATCTCACTCACCCAACCAACACAGCTCACGCAAGAAACACAAAAAAGCAATGATGTGGTGTAGGAATTGGCTTCTCCATTAGTCTTCTACTGTTTTGAATGTTCTAGGTACTAAAGACATGTCTAACTTTATGTAATCTTCGGCTTTATGTTGGTTTTGAATGTTCTGTTTTTGAATGTTCTGTTTTGAATGTTCTGTTCTGTTTTTGAATGTATTCTAAAGGCTTTATGTTGGCTTCTCCATCGATTTGTCTTCTGGTTTCTTTAGAATTGAAACCCTCTTTGTCAACAAGAAGGTCTTTGGATAAAGGCTTCATGTGAAACCTTCTGTTTCGGAAAGAAGGTCTGCTTAAACACTAAAACGCGGTTTAACCCAAAACGCGATTACCGGTTAACTAATCACGTTTTCAATTTAATTGGATATGGTTAATTATTTAGAAATTAATAGATTATGGTGCTTGGCTAATCTTTTAAGATTTAAGTTTGTACAGTGATGAGCTTAAAAGTTTGGGGGGATATCGCTTTAGTACTATAAGTATAGGGGGTTTATACAGCCAGCCCAAAATTCTAATGTTTTTTTTCATTTTTTGTTAACAAATACTAACATTTGACATCAAAATAGTATAATATATTCAAAATCTAACAACTATACGAAGGATCGCTATTTTAAATCAAAAACATATCAAACTAAGTCTAACCCTAAATATATATGCATGGATTCTTACCCATTGGCAACCTCTAACCTATATGCCTCACATGGTTTACATCAAATGACTTAGTTTTATGAATTTTTTTATTTAAACCTATTCGATTTGATTTAAAATAATTTATCTTTCAAAAATTTTGATCGAAATATTTTGTTTTCAGGTTTTTAATTAAAATTTCACATTTAATTACGGTTCCAGACTTCATGGTCGAAGTCTGCGACTGTTTATGGTATTTTAGAACATGATCAAACTTACATGCTCAAAATTTATGAAAGTTTCGGAAATTTTAATTTATAAAGTTCATATTTTAGATAATCTTATTTTTTTTAGAAGAAATTTCATTGAAAATATTTTTTATTATTTTCCTAATTTAAATCTAATGTTTAATTACGGTTCAGACTTCATGGATGTCATGAACGAAGTCTACGCCGCGAGGAGGTTAGAATTTCGTTCAAGAAGTCTACGCCATGCGGATGTTAGAACTGTAATTGCGGTTTCTTTGTCTTTTGCATTTGATCAGTTTCTTCTGAGAACGTTGATGTGATGTGATCATGTTCGATGTTTGGTTTCCATGAATCAAAATGAAAATTGTTGCTCTTGTTTTCTCTTAAGTCTCGTAAAAGAATTCTCTTAACTCGTATATCTTCTAAAAACTGGAGACGACATGAGATTTAAATCTCTTTACTTTTCTTCTTGGTTGTGTTTTAATTCAACTAAGAGATTGAACATAGTGCTTTTGTTTTTGTATCATATATTATAAGAAAATGGGCATAAATGGTGTGTCTCAATCAGTTTGATGTGGTGTGCCACGGGTTATCAGATAACACATGTGACTGTGTTTGAAAAAGACATAATATGTGGAAATTAGAGATAAGATCCTTTGATTAATTTTCATTATGTTGGCAACTAGACATACACACACTAAAACACAGAAAGAAAAAAAATACACTAAAACACTATTATACACAATTATATGGTTTGTCATACAAGTAATTACTATTGTGTCTTTTTTTTTTTTGTCAACAATCATTATCGTGTCTATAGTATAATTATATGAACATTGCATATGATATATTGGAAATTTAATATATATTTTTTGTATTGTAATTTTGAGTTTCGCAATTTTTAAAAGATGTTTTTTCTTTTAGTTCCAACAAAAAAAAACTGATTGTGGTAGAACTAGTCTCACGTAAGTCTAAGCCCAAAAACAATTTAAGCTCAATTAAGTTAATTTAACGGGGATTTAAATAAAGAGTGGTCGTTCGATTCAAGTTTCACAAGTAATTGGACGACTGAGATTATTTGAATTCAAACACATTTAATGAAGACTTTACTACCGTTACAATTGTTTTCATTATCAGGATTCAGTACCCAAACCTAAAATAAAAGAGTCGGCGATAAGACTATTATACCGTTACAATATTTCGATTTTTCTCAGATAGCTTGAAGAGTAATTGATCAGAGATGACACAAATTTCTCTGTTACTTGATTCAATTACTATTACTATGAGAAAGACGGAAGCGAGTAAGATCCTAACCGCAAAGCTTTGATTTGATTGTGATCCAAATCGCCAATGATAGACTGGCAACGTAACACTGGCGACGTGATACCGGCGACGGCGATGAGAGACCGGCGAGAGATGGGCGAGAAAAACCGCGAATTAAGAAGAATCGTGGCAACTAGATATCTTCAATAGACCGGCGACGTGATCAGGTCAACCTAAGCTAGAAACGTGAGTTCGGCAACGTAACACTGGCGACGGCGATGAGAGACCGGCGATTAGGTCAGTTTCGGCGATGAGAGACCGACGACAACGATAACGGCGTGTTTCGGTTTGTTTCAATCAGGAGCAATTTGGTCAAATTCTTGAATCAGAAATGTTACTAATGGAAAATGCTAGCCGATGTGGTATTGTTGGCCCAAAAACCTAAAACTATGGTATTTTGGAGAATTGCCCAAAAATTTAAGCTCAATTAAGTTAATTTAACGAGGATTTGACTTTTTTTTATGGTCGTTCGATTCAAGTTTCACGAGTAATTGGATGGCTATTTGAATTTAAACACATTTAATAAAGACTTTACTACCATTACAATTGTTTTCATTATTAGGATTCAGTACCAAACCTAAAATAAAAGAGTCGGCGATAAGACTATTACACCGTTACAGTATTTCGATTTTTCTCAGATAAGAGATGAATTTCTCTGTTACTTGATTCGATTACTTTTACTATGTCTCTCGTTCTTTGTTCCTGTGTTACTTGAGTCCTCCTGCTTTATGAGTCCGGAGGTTGATCGATTTTGTATATTTCATCAGATGGATGGGTTTTTTTTTTTCTGATTTGTGATTAGTTTGATTTGGTTTTAATAACCATTAAAGATCGCAATATAGGGATGGTCGTAGCATCACCGTTAATGAGGAGACTGTGGTGGTGGTGATGATACGGAGGATACGGTGGTGGTTGTGGCTGGCCGCGAGGGAGGAGGTTACAGAGGAAGCGGTGATGGTGGCTTGTAATTGAATTAATGTGGTTTTGGTGGCTCTGTTTTTGGTTCAGATTTTGCTCTTGTTCTTGTTCTGATTCTGCTTCTTCTGCTTTACTTTTTTTATGTAACAGATCGTTTAAAGTCTTCTTTGCCTGAAAAAAGAAGAATATGATATCTTCTTCTCTACTTCGGTTATAGTTCTTATGATCCTTTGATACAGAAGTAATACTTCTCTGAGGAAGATCAGCATTTAGGTTTATCGTAATGGTTAATCTTACTATAGTTTGTCTAAACCTATTAGTTCTTTGGTTGTTTCTCTTATTTACGATTGTTGTATTTGTTGCTTAATTTTACTATCTTATTACTGCTCTTTTGAGAATGTCTCTTCCTGAATTGTTGAGTATGTCTTGATTATCATGGACTGCATAATGCTAGAATTTGTTGCTATTTTAAGAATGATTATTAATGGATGACTTCTTGGTGTATGTTTTTCTTTCTGTTATTACCTTTCTTGTCTATTTACTCCACAGTGGAAGTTACTTGAAGTGTTATCTGTTGTTGGCTAGCTTTCTACTCTGTCTCAGCGATTCTCTTCTATTTGCTTACACTATTGTTAAAACTATGTTTTCGATGCTTCTTTTACATCTTACTGCTATCGTGTATGTTAGCTCTTGATTTCTTGTGTATGTTTTGAGACAGGTTGAAATGGCAGCCATGAAGAGGGATGCAGAACATTACTCAGGCAAGGTAACATCCACTGAATCTGAGAGCTTGTCTCTTCTTTATCAATGCATTAGCGGTTACTACTCTTCACTTTCTATCAACTGGCTTAGGCAGACCTGATAAATCTCTCTATTGAAACCATTGGCGTTTTTATTGAATTGAATGCAATAAATTTTATTGTCCTGTCAAATTCTTTTGAATATTTTGTGTGCATGACCCATTGCTTTACTTCTTTACAAGGTCTTGTGAATATGATGCATTCATTTGATGGTTGTTAAGCAAAAGTGACTATAATACATGCTTTATTTTTCTTTTGCTCGTCAAGTGGTACCATTAATGCATCTGATTATTTAACATGAGCTTAATCGTTATGCCCCTGAACTAACAGACTTACTAACATGAGCTTAACAGATTTAATCGTTATGCCCCTGAGCTTAATCATACATAGCTGGAAAAACACTACCGTGAACTAACAGATTTACTAGTAATGTGAACTCTAGAATGTACTGATTATATAGATCAAAATTCATATTGTAACCTTGCAGACGCAGGTAGAGATTTATGGGACCATTAAGAATAACTCTGCTTGTGTTTTATTTATAACCTTGCAGAAGTGAAAGATGAGGTGCAAGAATAATAGTCCCAGTTCTTGTTGAGCAACAAGGAGACTTAGGTATTAATCTTTTGAGATATTTTTTTTTTCAGGAATAAAGTTCTGAACTTACATGTATCTACTGCTAATATAACAACCTTAAATTATAATGTTTGTGACTCTTAGAGAAGCCTCTAGAGGGATTCCGTATAGTTGTTGATGCTGGAAATGGAGCTAGAGAGTTTTTTGGTGTAATTTTAATGCTCTTGTTTCTTACTCTCAGTTTAGGTGATTGGACTTGAAAATGAATTTTCTGTTCAGGCAATTTGTTCTTTTCATCCAATTACGTTATAGACCTGTCCGTAGTTGATTGTTTCTTCATCTGAAACCTGAAAGGCGAAGGTGCTTGAGCCTTTAGGAGCAATTACTTCTACATTATTAATCAAAAATTTCCTTAACTAAGAGATTTTATTGAAAAATATTTTACGTACTAGTCTATCCATTTAAAAAACTCCTCAACTAAATTATTAATAAAAGAAATCCTCAAATTTTTATAAAGATCTGAACCCCTCAAGTAACTATCTATCAACAAAAAAAACTCATTCGCCTATAGTATAGAATCCTAAACAATTATCACCAAATAAATATTCTTGTATTTTAATTTGTTATAATATTACTTTTATATTTTCTTTACACATAAGAGAATGTTGTGTTTTTTGTAAAATAACATGAGAAACGTAATGCGATAGATTTATAATCTCAAACAATGAATCAGTATCACTTAGATATCGCATCCTACATTCTTTAAAACAATGGAAATAAACAAATTCATTTATAATTATAGTAATTAAACGAATTTGAAATAAAAGATAAGAACGATAACAAATTAAAGTTTTTCACACGATTTTAATCTTCTTAAACCAACATTAGCGATCTTTAAAAATTCATATTTGTTTTTGAACAAACACCACGTTGTTTTAAGTCTAAAAAAATACACACATGTCGTTTTTTTAACAAGTAACAACGCAAAATATCGATCAAACGATATATATTTAGGCGGAATTATAAATTTAGTTGAGGATTATGTAAATTATGAACTTATGGATTTTTATTGTTATTAATTTAGTTGAGGTGTTTTGAATGGACCAACTAGTATTTTAGGGGTCTTTTCATTCAAATCTCTTAGTTAACGGTTTTTTCATTTATAATTTAGTTAAGGGTTTTTAATGGATTTGCCGATACTTGGGGGTTTTTTCATTAAAATCTCTTTACCTTTTCATGAAAAGAAAATCAAAACGTATAAGTAATTAGTTTTTTCTTTTTACATAAAAGTTTTTTTTCTAATCAAACAAATGACATGAATATAATATTAGAATATTTTTTAATATTTTTTTTTATAAAAATTTATATCTTGTATATGATGAAAATATGTAATTATTCTCAGGTCATTTTATTCAGAAAACGTTCGTTGACCTTTCGGTATTTACAAAGACATTTTGGTATTTTTGAAAGTACACTAGTTCTTTTGAAACACCCTAAATTTATCGTTATTTACTAAATTACCTTAGAAATTTTGATATTTACAAATCCACCCTAGAACTTTTCATATTTTTGAGTCCACCTTAAATCTTTTGATACTTAAAAAGTACACCAAATCTTTTAGTATTTACAAAATCACATTAGACGTTTCGATATTTACAAAATTACCTTAATTTTTTACGTAATTACCCTAGAACTTTTGGTATTTACGAAATGGTCCATGTTATTTACGAAATTAGCCAGAACTTTTGGTATTACAGAAACACCGCAGAACAATCTGCAAAATTCTCATGAGATCGTCTCTGTCTTCCTCTGTATAGCTTTGGGCACTACTCTACACTTTGATAATGAAACAAAAGAAACATCAAAATATATTTCCAAGACAGAAGGAAATGATTTCAAAAAGACAAAATTTGTTTTTTCTTCTTTACGCAGCGGCCTTGTGTGTTGCTTACTCTTAATAGCAAATTCTTTCACCAACTTCGTTAGTCGCCTCATGCTCACGTCTTTGAAGCTCTTTTCATCAATTGTCTTCTTCTTAGCCTCGGCCTCTGCTTCTCCCTCTCCATTGATGTTAAGAACCACTCCACATCATCCTCCTTGTTATTGTCGCCCTCTAAGATTGATTCTGCTTTAGATAGGGACAACAGAGTTTTTGTCTCATTACCAGCTGAAAGATAAGTTGATGAACAAGAAGTTAGAGTCTTCTTATCAATAGATTCTTCATATCCGCAATTATTTTCTTTAAACTCGACCTCGTCTATCTCATATTCGGACCATTCACCTCAAGTTCCTCCTCAGCAAGAGATGAAGGAGAAAAATCGAGTTACTCTAGATTCAACAGCCATCAGAACTGTTGTGACCAAGTCGACCTTACCCACATTATCACTAGTAGAGACTTTTGTCTTAAATACCTCTTAGTTTGTGTCAACAGCAACACCAAAATCATCACCTTCCCAAGAATCAGTTTCATATCTGTTTTTTCTGAATCAGATTCAGAATGAGTCTTCATTTGTTCAGATTTTGATTCTTTGTTGCAGACCAGAGTGTTTGTGGTGGTAGTAGAAGCATCATGGTCTACAACAACAAATTCATCCTCCTGCGATGTTTCTTGTTCTTTTCGACAAGAAGAGAAGTGTCTGTAGCTGAAACCGTGTTGAATGGTGCTTAAAAACCCCCTATGGAAATTAAGAAATGCAAACAACATTGATGGACGCATCAAATAAAGTGATCTCACCAGGATCTTAACCTGTGTACTTAAGCAGTTCCTTACGCATGCAACTAACTATCAGTATGGAATAGTTGTAGCAAGCAAAACGACATACCTAAAATCATGAATCCAGCACACACACAATTAATATATAATCAAGATTGAAATCAAACAGGTTTAGTAAACATAAAAATTTGCTTACAGACTTGTGCAAGGTGCCCACGGTGATGCCAGTGTCAAAAAATAAAACTAAGATGGACAGACCAAGGAATGTAAAGGAACAGATAAAGAGGTCGCATAAAAGATACGACGAGAACATGTTCACTAGCAACCAAATCCATGTTGTTAACCCCTGAAAATATGGAAGAATCATCTAATTATCCAACAAACCCTAAAATAAAATTTTGAAACGAATCAAAAAGATGGGAGGACTAAAAGAATTTAGCCAAAACGAAACGAAAGATGTGTCTTTATAGCATAAACAGTTTAGAAGAAAAAGATGGGGTTTTATAAGAAGAAGCTTTTATATCCCAGTTTAAGAAGACTTCCGGGTCAAGTGTCAATTAATTTATCCAATATTATTATATCCTTGTTTATATTCAATATTAATTTAGTTACATTATTATTGTTACAGAAGAAGATGAACAATAATTCTAAGATGCATGGAATCGGAATTGGGTACGCGGAAGAGGAAGCGTTCAATAACGGAGAAGCGAATATTTTAGAAAAACACGGAAGCGGGTACGTGACAGAAGCATGTATATATTTATAATGAAATATTAAACATATATAATATAAAAAAATTCACTTAACCATACAAATTTAATACATATAATTTAAAATTCACCAAACATAAAAATCAGCGGAGCATGTTCACTAGCAACCAAATCCAGTTGTTAACCCCTGAAAATATGGAAGAATCGTCTAATTATCCAAGAAACCCTAAAATACTATTTTGAAACGAATCAAACAAAGGGAAAGTCTTCTTAATTTATTCTATCCTTGTTTATATCCAATATTAATTTAGTTATGTTATTATTGTTCCAGAAGAAGATGAACAACAATTCATGGAATCGGAATCAGGTACGCGGAAGAGGAAGCGGAAGCGTTCGAAAGCGGAGAAGCGAACATTTTAGAAAAATTAGGAAGCGGGTACGTTCTGGAAGTGAGTATAAATAACATATATCATATTAAAAATTAATCTTAACCACACAAATTTAATACATATAATTTAAAATACACCAAACATAAACCCAGTGGAGAATGTTCACTAGCAATCAAATCCATGGTATACCCCTGAAAATATGGAAGAATCGTCTAAGTATCCAACAAACCCTAAAATACATTTTTGAAACGAATCAAACTGAGAGGAAAACTAAAACAGTTTAGCCAAAACGAAACGAAAGATGGGTTTTTATAACCTAAACAGTTTAGAAGATAAAGATGGTATATTCTAGCAATCAAATCCATGGTATAACCCTGAAAATATGGAAGAATCGTCTAATTATCCAACAAACCCTAAAATACATTTTTGAAACGAATCAAACTGAGAGGAAAACTAAAACAGTTTAGCCAAAACGAAACGAAAGATGGTTTTTTATAACCTAAACAGTTTAGAAGATAAAGATGGGGTTTTATAAGAAGAAGCTTCTATATCTTGGTTTAAGAAGACTTTCGAGTCAAGTGTCAATTAATTTATCCAATATTATTCTATCCTTGTTTATATCCAATTTTAAATTAGTTACATCATTATTGTTCCAGAAGAAGATGAACAATAATTCTAAGCTGCATGGAATCAGAAGCAAAAGGGGAATCGGGTACGTGGAAGCGGAAGCGGAATCGGGTATGCGGAAGCGGAGAAGCGAATATTTTCAAAAATTAGGAAGTGGTACGTGCTAGAAGCGAGTATATATATATATATATATATATATATATATTTATTTATTTATTTATTTATAATGAAACAATAAACATATATCATTGTAAAAATTATACTTACCCACACAAATTTAATACATATAATTTAAACTTAACCAAACATAAAAATCAACGGAGCATGTTCACTAGCAATCAAATTCATGTTGTACCCTTGAAAATATCAAAGAATCGTCTATTCCAACAAACCCTAAAATACAATTTTGAAACTGAGGGGAAGACTAAAACAGTTTAGCCAAATCAAAAAGAAAGATGATTTTTATAACCTAAACAGTTTAGAATAGAAAGATGGGGTTTAATAAGAAGAAGCTTCTATATCCCGGTTTAAGAAGACTTCCAGGTCAAGGGTCAATTAATTTATTAAGTATTATTCTATCCTTGTTTATATCCAATATTAAATTAGTAACATTATTATTGTTCCAGAAGAAGATAAACAATAATTCTAAGTTGCATGGAATCAGACTCGGGTACGCGGAAGCGGAAGCGTTCAGAAGCGGAAAAACGAATATTTTAGAAAAATAAGGAAGCAGGTACGTGCCGGAAGCGTGTATAAATATATATATTTACATTTATTATGAAATATTAAACATATATGATATTAAAATTTTACTTAACAACACAAATTTCATACATATAATTTAAAACTCACCAAACATAAAAAATCAGCAGAGCATGTTCACTAGCAACCAAATCCATGTTGTTAACCCTGAAAATATGGAAGAATCGTCTAATTATCCAAGAAACCCTAAAATACAAAATGAATCAAACTAAGGGGAAGACTAAAACAGTTTAGCCAAAATGTGACTATAAAACTGGAATTAAGAGAACGGAAGAGAAAGATGGGTTTTATAAAAAGTGGATTTTATATCAAGGTTAAAGAAGACTTCCGGGTCAAGTGTCAATTAATTTATCCAATAATATTCTATCCTTGTTTCTAGCTGATATTAATTTATTTACATATAATTTACTTAGATATTAAAAGGATTTAAGATTATTTTGGTTATCAATAAATCCTAACTACTAAAAGATCTCTAGATCCACAAACTAGTGTATTTTTATCACTGTAAGCTAATTCTCTCTACAAAAAAATTTAGCTTCATTTAATGGATTAAAAAATGATGGAAAGATATTCTTGTTGTATGGTAAAATTTGCTTACTTTTAGGTCGAGTTTTTTTTTCTCGGTTTCTTTTTTCTAGACCAGTTTTTTTCATTTCTTATTGTTTATTTTTTTCTCAATAATACTACAAATAACTTAATTTAAAACCTTATATAGTTTTTATAAAACTAGATATGTACTGCGGTACAACGCGTGATAGTGTTAATAAACAAACTGATGTGATATTTAATGTTAAAAAGTAATTTATTGTAAAATTTATTTGGTGCTAAATGTATATTTTCTTCATTTTTAGAATCTTACGAAGTCTATGGGTGTTCAATCCGATTTTTTAAATTATTTGGTTTCAAACCTAAAAGAGCTTAAAAGACACTAGTTAATTTCGTTATTGAACATATTATATGTGTGTATATGGATCAAAATGAAAATTAATTGACGAAACTGGTGACTATCTTCAAGATGATCAATCCAATCATGGATCTTGAATTGAATCCAAGAGATCTTGAATTGAATCCAAGAGATCTTGAATTGAATCCAAGAAGCTGCAATCATATTGAATTGTTTTCATGTGTTTATAAACTTTCTCCTTTCTCATAGTTTTGTCGCCACCATCATGGGGTCTGGCCTCAATAACTTAAAAATTAAAGAAAAAAACTTCTCAATAAGTTATCCTTTCTATATTAGTAATCAAATCAATAGCATTAGTATATCATCAATTCATTAGTTACCCAATATTAATTGCTTTTTCAGTTTCATATTTTCATCCAAATACTTTGATAAAATCCAAAGTATTTTCTTTTCTCCAATAAATAAATAAAAATGCTTTTTGATGAATTACCAAATTCTAAGTAGTTCAGTTTATCTACTTAAATCTGGAGCTTCTTCTCTGTTGCTAGTTCTTCCCTATTTGAACTCATTTCTTTTTCTTTTATTACCGTTTTCTAATAGAGATTTCAAATCGAATTTGAGATAGAGGAGCTACCGAAAATGATTCTCAAACACGGCGAAAGAGTCCACAAATAACTTTCAATTTCACTAGATTAACGATTTGGTAGAGTGCTTGGAGTAAGAACTCTCTACAATTGTTTGAAATTCGTCAAAAATCCTCAATTTCCAACAAATTATGTTTATCCTTGTTTACGAGACAGTTAGTCATCGGGAAGAAGCATGGGTTTTGGTTTTTGTTCGTTGGCAAACCAATTCGATTTGGTATCACGAAGTTTGCGTCAATCACAGGGTTTGAATGCAATCCAATTCCAATAGATTATACAGGACGAAGGAAGAAAAATGTCTTCCAGGCTCCATACTCGTTTAATATATTTTCTAAGAATGATGAGATAACTCCAGAGATTCTCGTTCGTCGACTGAAAGGGAAGGTCGTCCATGACAGTGCCACACTGTTAAAATATGTGGTGTTCGTGTTTGTTGATGGGACTTGGTCCATGCATACGAAGGTTCACGAAGAAACTATCGAGCTCCTGCGGGATGTTGACACCTTTATTATATGTGGGGCAGGACGTCCTTTGAAATGAATATGTCATATATTAAATCTCGTGTTACTAGATGTCGGAAAACATCTGGCCTTTCCCATACAAGTTTTTATGTCCAAGGCTTTGTTCATGCTCTTTACCTTGTGTTACTAGAGGTTGTTTCTGACATCGAGATGAGCATGCATGCGGGGAGCCTTGTGAACGATGATGAAAACTCTGGTGATGAGGGTGTAGTGCTTGGTACCGCTGCATTGGCTAAGTTGAAACTAAGCCCTATCTGGGTGATTGACAAGGAAGAGGAGGTGAGAGATTTACCCACGTCTCCGTTCTTTTTCATATGTTTCTGGACATATCCTGTAGTGACATGGCATCATGGCTAATTGCATGTGTAGATTTGTTTTTGGTTCCAGGTCCCATTTGCATTCATTATCCCTGTTGCAGACGATGTTGCTAAGGATGACTTTTCCTGGTCTGATGAAGTGGTAGATGTGAAAGTAGACCATTAAGTAAGTTTGGTAAAGCTAGATTATAATTGGAGTACACATGATAATTTTGCAAGAGGTGTTGATTTCTCTAATCTTGCTCATGAACCTAAAGATAAAACCCTTAGTAAAAAGATGATCAAGTCTAGAAGGAGGAAGAAGTTTCATGACTGAGGAACTAGTAATAGAGGTGGTCAGTGTGCAAAACCCTTTCCTGATGCCCAAATGGAATGGATAGGAAAGCCATTAGTGCTCAGGTTACTAACGCTATTAGCTGTTTGGAGGATCGACTAGTTGCTCGTTTAAAGGGCAATGACACCAGAGCTTTTGCTATAAAATCTGTTTTCACTGGTTCTAAGGGGAATGCTAAACACCCTACTCCTAATAAGAAGTTATCCAAAGGCCATGTGGAGCTATCTCGTAAGGCTGCTAGCAAGCGAAAAACGAATCAGGTTGTTAAGGATAGTAATCATGGAAGTTCATAAACATTCTCTGCTAGGATTGTCCCTGAAACCGTTACAGTTGAAGAAGTTGATGGTAGTGTTTATATGGAAGATGTTGATGGTCAAGAAAATATGCATGGTGATGAGGAGGTTGAAGAACCGGCCGAGACCGCACATTTGGACGCTTATATAGATGACTTTATAAGTGTGTTAGAGTATGTTAATACTGCTTTGGATGAAGAAGATTCAGGGGATATTGGCAGTAATATACATATAACATTTATAGGACTTATTGTCAAGGTACTAGTCGTCCTAGCTGTTTTGCAGCTGCCAATACCGTTCATGGTGTTGAAGAGGATCTAATAGTCCAAAATATTTAAGGTTTCCCACAGAGTGTCTCCCCTGCACCACAAGGACCTGACACTGCCAACTACGCCCCCAATGCTGAATTAGTAAGTAAATTTCCTGACACTCATTCCCTCCTCCCTACAGAGGTGGATGGTAGGGAATAGAATTATTGATCTTATCCCTTTTTCGAAGGGACGTCATTTGCTAAATTTTCCTTGTTCCATCACTAGGTCTCTCAAAAAATCTCCCTGCGGAATTGAGCCCCGTTAGGCGGATGTTTTCTGCACTTTTCTTGCAAAAATGTAATTCCGTAATTTTCCCGGAAAAAGCCTGATTCCGTAATTTTTCCACCAAAAAATACGAGTTCACAAGTTTCCCGTCTGTAAGTCCGCAATTTTCTTGCTAAAACGTGTTTCTGTAATTTTCCCTCCAAAAATATGGGTTCACACTTTTTTTACCAAAAATTCGGGTTCCCAATTTTCTCCCAAAAGTGAGAGTCAACAATAGTCCAATGATTCATTGAGACATGCCTCTTATTTCTTTTAATCAAATGATTCATGAGTGTGGATTGTTGGATTTCCCTTCCCTCAGTGGCAGTCTTTCATGGAGAGGATGGCAGGATAAGAAACCAATTCAATGTCGTCTCGACAGAGCTTTGGCTAATGAGGATTGGCATGAGATCTGTAGAAAGTCTTTTGTTGAAAACTTACCTATGGTAGCTTCAGATCATAAACCGGTAGTCGCGGTAATTGAAGATAAAATATTTTGGGCTCGAAGGAACCTTTATTTTGATAAGCATTGGATTGGAAAAGAGGAGTTGAAGCATGCCATATCGGAAGGTTGGTCAAATAACCGGGAAATAGGCTTCGGCGGCTTTGTTGATAAAATAACGAGTTGTCGTCGGGCTATATCTAGGTGGCAGAAAACCATATCAATCTTATGGTAGAGAATTGATTTCTGTCTGGCAAAAAGTTAGAGGAGGTGCAGAATAATGACCATAGTACTACGGATAAGGTAGCGGCCTTCACGCTACATTTGAAAGAGGCATATGCGGATGAGGAATTGTATTGACAAAAAAAAATCAGAATACGTGGTTAATATCGGGTGATCAAAGCTCCAAATTTTTTCATGCTCAGAAAAAACAACGATGAGTTACTAAAGACAAACAAGTGCAACAGGTGGCGATTTTATATTTTGAGGACTTAGTTACATCATCGGAGTCGCATGATATTGGTGGCACACTAGATGAAATTCCAACAATGATGTCCTCTCAAATAAATAAGGAACTTACGGTACCAGTCACATAATTGGAAATTAAAATAGGCATTCTTTATGATGCATCCGGAGAAATCGCGGGGACTGGATGGCATCACGACATTATTTTTCCAAAAAAGCATGGTTTACTGTTAAGGCATATTTACTAGACCTAATGAATTCCTTTATGCAGAGGGGTGAGTTCGACTAGCGGTTGAATCTGACATATATTTGTATGACACTAAAAACGTAGAGACCGAGCAGGATGACCGAGTTACGTTCTATAAGCCTTTATAATGTGGGGTACAAAATTATATCTAAGGTCCTATGTCAGAGGTTGAAACGGTTTCTACCGACACTAATTTCGGAAACACAATCGGCATTTGTAGTTGGTTGTCTGATCTCGGATAATATTCTTATCGTCTAAGAGATGTTTCATGGTCTTCGCACAAATAAAGCCTGAAAAGGCAAGTACAAGGCGATTAAGACAAATATGAGTAAAGCTTATGACCGAGTGAAGTAGATTTTTGTTGAAATTTTTCTACGGAAGTTTGAGTTTTGTGAAAAATGGATTGACTGGATGATGTAGTGTGTTACTTAAATTAAATACCACGTTTTAATCAATGGCCAAGCTAGGGGTCTTATCACACAAAAATGGAGGTTACGGCAAGGCGACCGCTTTTTCCTTATTTATTTATACATTTCACGAAGGCCTTGATAACAAATATTAAAAAGGCCGAACGGGAAAAAACTTTCATAGGTTTGAAAGTGGTACAAGCCGGGCCATCAATCTCTCATCTACTGTTCGCAGATAACAATTTGTTTTGTTGTAAGGCTACCAAGGAACAATATTTAGGGATTCTGAATATTCTCCGTAAATATGAAGCTGCTTCGGGGCAACATATTAACTTTGCTAAGTCATTTGTGCAATTCAGACATATGGTGGATGAGTCCATTAAACATGAATTAATGGATTCCTTAGGCATATCAAATATCGACGAGATGGGTACCTATTTGGGAATTTCAGAAAGCTTGGAAGGTTCGAAAACAAAATAATTTTTTTGTGCGGGAACGTCTACAAGATCAGATAAATGGTTGGGCGGCGAAGTTTTTGTCAAAGGGGGAAAGGAAGTGCTGATTAAATCGGTTGGGTCAGCGTTAACAACATATGTTATGTCATGTTTTAGGCATCAAAAAGGGTTATGTCTAAGCTTACGAGCGCAATCACTATGTTTTGGTGATAGATGGGCATCATCGCGGGATACCGGGATGCATTGGATGGCCTAGCATAAATTGTGCCAAGCTAAAGCAAACAAAAGCTAATAAAGAATTGATCTTATAGGAAAAGAACCAGGAATGGGACCTAGACACGGTAATTTCTTCACTTTTGAGTAGGGCGGGGCACAAGTCAAGTACTTGCTAATTTCAAGATAATTGTGATCCGACTTAGATTGTACAAGTACTTAAATTTTTGGCTTCCTTACTTGACTCATGCAAAACAAGTACTTGTTAGTTCAAGTACCCTTCCAAAATTTTGATTACTTGCAAATTACTTAACCCAACTTGTAACTTGCTAAATTCTTGCACTTGTTACTTGAATCTAAAAAAAATTAAAATATAAAAATTCTATTTTATAAACAATTTCAAAGGTTGATAAGTTTTGTCGCAAAGGTGAGGTTTTAGTTTTTTGGCAAGGGAGTGTTTTAGGCACCCTTTATTCGAAAACCGCAATTACAGTTCTAACCTCCGCGCGAAGTAGACTTCTTGAACGAAGTCTCACAGTAGACTTCGTTCATGACATCCATGAAGTCTGAACCGTAATTAAACCTTAGATTTAAATTAGGAAAAATAATAAAAAATATTTTCAATGCAATTTTTCTAAAGAAAATAAGATTATCTAAAATATGAACTTTATAAATTAAAATTTCTGAAACTTTCATAAATTTTAAGCATGTAAGGTTGATTATGTTCTAAAATACCATAAACAGTCGCAGACTTCGACCATGAAGTCTGAACCGTAAT